>NDGM010977852.1:0-12618 GCA_002564305.1 Octomys mimax | reverse complement strand
GGTGCTGGGGGATCGAACCGCGGTCCCTGTGCTTTGCCAAGCTTGTTCCAAGTAGGTGCTTTGACCCCTGAGCCATCTTGCCAGCCCCTAAATTGAAAAGTTTTAACTCACACATAGCTGTACATCCCCAAGGGGTATAGTGTACCATTTTAATGTACCTATAGAATATGTCATGGTCAGGTTAGTGAGTTCTCAGATTTATAGTACACATTCTAGTCCTGATCATGCCTTTCTGGCACATTCTTCATGGTTAAGCATGCTCTGCTCCTTGAGGCACTAATTTTCTTTGGCTTTTCCCCCTTCAGTACTGAGGGTGGAGCCTTGGGCCTTCATGCTGAGCTGCATCTGCAGTCACTGTTGAGGGCTTTATTTTGAGACAGTCTTGTTAAGTCTGTAAGTTGCCTAAGCTGGGCTTGAACTTGCAAGGCTTCTGCCCCAGCCTCCCAGAGTGCTGGGGTTAGAGGTGTGCCACTGCAGCTGAATTCTCTTGGCTTTGTTAGCACCATCTTTTGATTTTCCTTTGTTCTCTGCCATCATCACCCCGATCCCTTTGTAGGCTTGTCTTGTCCTTTAACCATGGAGTGTTGGGTTCTTTGCAGTTCAGTGCACGGTGACCCTCTTCTCTAGCTCTGTCTCCACGGGCTTCTGCCTAAGTGCCTCAAAGGCACCCCAAGTTATGCACAGCAGGCTTGTGGATTTTATTTATAAATTTGATTTCCTATAAAACCTGGTCTACCACTAAGCTAACACTTCGTTCTGTGATTGGCCTGACATGCTTGTCTATCCACTGGAGGAATGTGGGACTTCTTTTTCCACCTGACCCTGTCGCCTGTTGCTGCTGTCTGTGCATTACTCTTGGGTTGCCTCTCAGACATGCCCATGGCTCTGCACCACCCCAGCCATCCCCAGAGTCCTGGCTTCTATTATCTCCTGGACAACGCTGAGGTCTTCCATGGCCTCGGCACCTGGCATTGTGTCTCCCATACCAAAAAAGGCTCCACAAATAGCTGGTTGTGAGGAACGCTCTGTTGAGGGTGAATCCTCAGGGCTTGGGCCATGTCTGGAGGTGGACATCTCTTGGGTTTTCTTTGCTTGTGTCCCTGCTGGAGCCATTCAATCCTGAGATGCATTGTTGCTGGGGGCCAGGAGCCACCCACAGACTTGATCTGTTGGAATGTCCATGTGCTCCCTCTCCCTGCACCTCCTCCTCCTCCACCTCTGTTAGTGAGTACCCCAGGTGTGCTGGAGAAAGCAGAGTTGCAGCAGAGAGTATTTCTTGAACTAGGAACAATTGAAGGCATAAATGTGTTGCCTTTCCCTATGAGAGGGTCACTATCTCATAGGTAAAAACTGCATTTGGAAGTCAGAACTACTGTGACAAGGTGATCAAAAGACACCAGGAATGAATGGTGCACAGCAGAGTGGAGGCCAAGCCTGTCTCATCAACCAGAGAGGCTGCTGGTAGCGCTGGCTAGGTCCCCACTCCGCATGCTCACGGGCTCCTCAATCCTCTTTCCCAGTTGAAGTGTTTCTACGCTGAGCGTCTCAAGTTGGGGGCTGTGTAGACACAGCCACTGGGTTAGTTGGTACAGACTCTGGTGAGCAACTGGGTAATTATTTCCAAAAATATTGACTTGTAATGTGAAGAAAGCTCTTCTCCCTGCCACCCGTCAGCAGAAAATTGCCTTTGGTATTAACATTTCATCAACCGCATAATGTGAATTGATGTAAATGCATAATTAGAAATAATAGCCTGGGAAAATTCACTCTTATTTATAAAATTGGGCTTGTTAAATTAAAATGAGAGCTAACAACTTCCATCTCACTGTTAAAATAGTCCGGGGCTCTGCTTGCTTGGCTTTTCTTTTTGGAGGTCTTGGATCCCTTCATGGAGTACTCCTTGCTCTACTCCGTGGGGGGATCCCCAAGAGGAAACACCCTTGATGGAGGCAGGCGCACCACCTGTCCTAAAGGTGGCTCTCTAGGAACAGGAATGGGCCTCTCGGAAACATCTCAATTTCAGTGCAACAAATGGCCATCCCCGCGAGAAGCAGGCTGCCTGACACATTCCTGGGCCCTGGTTTTTCTGTAGATTGACGCACAGCTCACGTGCTCAGGTGATGCTATGGGACTCTCTGTGTGGAGATGACAAGCCCCTCCTCCCCTAGGCTCTTATTGGCCAGTACCTGGCCCCATTCTGCAGCATCAGATATGGAAATAGGACCTAGCCCTTGGCCGTCAGGATGCTTGACTGCAATAATGGGTCCAAGAGGGTGTAGGGTCTTGGCTGGGCCTCAGCATATCAGGAGGAAGACTGACCAGGAAAATAGCCCTGAGGATGGCCCGAGCGAGTTTTGCACTATGTGGCGACACAGAGACACAGAGAGAAGCTCCCTGTGATGTTGTTTAGGTCCCCGGTGCTACCACACGGGGTAGACAGTTTACCCCATACCATGACCACTGCCCTCCTTCTCAGTTTTCACACTCCCGTGGGAGTTTAGTTTTCTGTCAGATAAATGCAAGGAGCAGGACCTGCCCGGGTTGGACTAGAGGAGGTGGGTGGAGCACGCGCCTCCAGTTGTAGCTGTGTGTGCAGAGTGCTTAGGGTAGCACAGAGTCCAGAAGGAGTCCTGCTTGTAGGCTCTGGGCTGCGGTTAGGAGCAGGGAAAGGAGTCAGTGCAGGACTGGCCCCCCTGAAAGGTAGGCTGGGTGGGCCTCGGATTATATGCATCATAAGGAATTTTCCCCAACTGCTACTTTTTTGGTGGAGAAACCTGAAATCACATGGAAATGGCGTGAGCCTAGGGCCCCATAGGAGTCCCTGTGGGGCCTGGCCTTGGCCTCCTGCAGAGCTGAGCCAGCAACAGGCATCCAGGTGGGGGCTGGGTAGCACACTCAGGGCTGGAGCCACTGTCCCCTTTCTGACCCCACCTGGCCCAGCCCTGACCCGGGTAGGCCCAAGGAGGGCACTTCTATTCCTGCTGGGCCTCCCTGGCCCTTCCCTCCTCTGCCTGTCCCTACCCCAGGACACAGGTTCCTTTTTCATGTGGGAAGAAAGCTGGGCACTTGTCTACAGGAACAGCTGTGCCTTGTCCTCTCAGCTGTGGCTCAACGCCTGCCGGGTGCCGCACAATCCCGGCTGTGTCCTGAGAGCCCCTGGGCTGAGGGAAGCGCCTTGGCTGGGACCCAGGAGCTGCAGGGGGAACTGGGCTGCATGAGGCTAGGGTCCTGGGGTGTCCAGTTCTCTAGGGCCTCCTGCTTTTTCTCAGGCTCCCCAGGGGAGCCAGCACTGTCAGAGGGGAGATTCTGGACCGAGTCTGACATCTTGGGCCTGGGCCTCTGTTTTTCCTTATTGCCCTTTTGGCTCCCTGGAGAGAAGGAAGCCGGTGAAGACAGCTGCAACCCACTCCTTCTCGCTGCCCTCCCTGGAGCTGCTTCTCCCAGGGGCTGGAGCCTCCTCTGTGGGCCGTCAAGGAGGAGTGTGGTGGGAAGCAGCTGAGTCAGGCCCGGTTCTCCATCTGGGCCTCAGTGGTGCATTTGTTTCTGCCTCTTTGGCCTTTAGTTCTGGGAGGTGGGAAGCTCTTCCCACTGTGCTGCCACCCGGCACAGGAGCCTCAGTGCACCGTTCAAGGCCGACTCATCCTCCACCGATCGGCTTCGTCTTTAGGCACGGTGAGCCCTGCGCTGACTCACTTCCCCACTGGTAGCCATTGCTCCAGACAGAAGGTTTGTTCTGGCCCCACTGTTACAGCAACTGCTCTGTGACAGAGCAGCATGGGGATGCGTATGTCCTGATCATGTGCCCTGTGTGGGCTGTGGAGGCTGAGACTCACGAAGGCCCAGTAACTTGCCCAAGGCCACACAGTTGGCAGCCTGCATCTGCCTCATGCCAAGTCTTCTGCTCAGACCCTGCAGCCTCCGGGGCCTCGCTGGGCATCTTTGCTCCGGTAGCTGCATCTTCTGTCTGCAAAGCTGTTTTCTTTAATCAGATGACAACCTTTTATTGAGTTCCTCCCTCATGCTTAGACATAGGGTTCCATTCCAGAGGGAGAGACAGCTCATAAGCATGTGGATAAAAGGAAAAAAAAAATAGATCAGAGAATGCTCACTTCTACAGAGAAAATGGAAAAAGAGGTGTGCTGGGGCATGACCAGCACCACTGGTGATGCTCTTTCCAGGAAGATCACCATGAGGCTTTGGGATCTGGGTGATAAGGTGGGAACAGCTGTGCAGTGACCAGAGGCCAGCATGCCAAGCAAGCAAGGGCCTGGAATGTGGATGGGTCCAGTGCACTGGAGGAGTGGTGAGCTGCGGGTGTTGGAACTGCAGAAATGGATGTGGGGTGTGTGTGTGTGTGTGTGTGTGTGTGTGTGTGTAGATGTAGGTGTATGTGGCTGCTGCAGGCCTTGTGGCACCAAATTCAGTGTCTTGTCTGAGCACTGGGTCCACAATAGCCCCTGCTGTCAGGTGCCAATGCTGCCAAGGGGCCACTAGGGTCAGTAGCTACCGCCAAGTAGTTGAAAGGTCATCACAGGAAGAATTGCCCTACCATCTAGGGTCCCAGACAGCAGAGAGGCCTGTGGGGGCAGATGCATCAGGAGTACAGGGGTGGGACAGTTACTCAGAGCCATGGAGTCTGAGGGGGTCCTGCTTAGAATCAGCATCTGTGGGACAATTGGCTCTTGGGGACAGATCAGGGGGCAGCTGAGGTGCTGGGCCAGGCTGGCACTCTGGTCTCTTCTAGTAGCCTTGGTGCAGCTTGAGGGTAGAAGGCCATCCACAATGGAGAAAAGGGCCTGATTCCAGAGGCCCTGGGCTCAGTCAGACTGCAGAATTGGCTCTAAGCTTTGGTCTGGGATGTCTGGTATTTGATAAATTTTGTCGCTTGATTGATTTCATCCTGGCCTTGAAGGGAAGTGAAGGGAAGATTTCTTGATTTGAGAAGACCAAATTAGGAACAGATGTCTTTTCAAGCTATTAATAGGCAGTCAGGGAACAATGGGGCTTATTTTTAAAGGAGCCCACAGTGTGTCGGGTGTGGCTGACCCTTGGAAGTTTCGGCGTGGCGGCAGTGCACGCTTTTGCCATTGGAGAGTCAGTGGCAGGGCGTGATCAGCTCTCCCAGTACTCTGGTCAGGTCCTGATCAGCCAGTCGAATTTAACCTTTTCCTCCAAGTTCCTCTGCTTTTCAGCAGGGGTGGCAGAACACCTTGTGCTTCTGATACATGGGTATAGTGCAGAATGCCCTTTCAGATAAGGGGCTGCGGGACACACAAGATGTGTCTAATTGCCCTAAGTCGGCTTCTTGTTTTTCTGTATAGAAGTCTGGAGCTGGGCTTTTAGGCAAATGAATATAAACCACCATGGAAGCTATTAGTAGCATTAGCGGTATTATTCACAATCACAAT
Organism: Octomys mimax; assembly: GCA_002564305.1. Taxonomy (NCBI): domain Eukaryota; kingdom Metazoa; phylum Chordata; class Mammalia; order Rodentia; family Octodontidae; genus Octomys; species Octomys mimax. Next base: position 7,210 of record NDGM010977852.1, on the reverse strand, counting down.
TGTTGAAAATTAAAGTCGTCGATTACTTTGTGTGTGCGCACTTTCTCTCTCGACTGCAATGTAAAAACCAACAACTCTTAGCTCATCAGAAATAATACTAGTGTGGAAAATGGCTTTTCTTTCTACCCCCCCCAACATTTTGCCTTAATGTGTTCCTTTGAAGAAAGTAAAGTTAATTATGAGGCAGACTAGAGAACAACCTGACTCGATTTAACGTGGCAGATTGAGCTGCTGCCCCCTCCATGTCGGCTGCTGAGACCTGGGGAGAGAATTTCATTCTGGGGCAAGTGTGACATTTGAGCAGCCAACTGGGGATGCAGCTTCTAATGCTCCCAGGGCCATGGCAGGAGCCAGGCAGGGGGCACCCAACTTCCCCTGTCACTGGAGCTGGTCTGGGCCCCATAAAGTCCTGCTCAGAGTCTGCAGCGGATACTGTATGTTTGCCATCTGCCTCCGCATTGCCCCGCTCATGACTCTTAGGTCCCCTCAATGCCTTGCACTCTGCCTGCAGGCTGAAGGGGCCTGGGCTGGGGTCATGTGGGGGTACTCTTCCCAGGAGCAGCTCTCTACTTCCGCCCTTCTTAGTGGGATATCTCCAAGGTCTGTCTTCCAGCGGGCACCCTTGATGCTTGCAGCAGTACAAACTCAGGACCACAACCTGTTTCTTTTCTTCCCTGTCTCATTTTCCACCCCTCTGCCAAAGGGTCTTGAGCTATCTCTTGGTTTGCTCCCAGGTCGATGATGTGGTTGGTGTCCATGTGCCACATGGAGCTGTGTTGTGGGTTATGGCCAGAAGATAGGCCTGTGATTGTGTAGCAGGTGCCCAGGGATATGGAGGCACTAGTGGGCATGTGGACTTTAGTCTTCTCCACTGCCCCCATCCCTCGGTGCCTGGCATGCTCAGCCGGGTGGTTGTGCAAGACACGTGTCTCTGCAGTGGGCACACTACTCCCTGCTCACTGCTCAGCATCCTCTGTGCAGATGAGAAGGCAGGGGAGACTCCACTCCAATGCTGGAACATGCTGAACCCCACTCTAGGCCAGTGGTGGAGTCCGAGGAAGCCAGGAGCAAAGGGCTCCTGAATGTGATGAGGGAGCCATGGTTCTACCTGGGCAGCCTTCTCTTGGCTCATGGGCTGTCTTTGTCTCCTTTGTCCCTGTCATGTGCTTCCTACTTGGAGTGACTGTTCATTATCTCACACACCATGCAGTTCCTGGGATGCAGCAGGGGCTGCTGCTAGTGAGGGAGGTAGAATACAGCAGGCACGGTGTGATGGCGTGTGATTGTAACCCCAGCTCTCTAGAAGGCAGGTGCAGGAGTATGCAAAGTTCAACCCATTTTGGACAACCTAGTGACTTAGTGAGACCTTGTATCAAAGTGAAAAACTGAAAAGGGGAGTGTGGAGGTGAGGAAGGTCCGGGGTCCAATTCTCAGTATTGGAAAGGAAAATATGGTCAAATGTGAAGCAGCAAGACTTCCAGAATGAGGCTGGTTCTTGGGGGGGAGGAGAGACAGGGACACCCCTGATGCTCTTCTTGCCCACACAGGACTCCTGCTCTGCTCTTCTTGGGGCTTGGCCTTTGAACTCACAAATCCTCCTGCTTTGCATGATCTGGCTTTGTTTGTGTTTCTGTCACTTGTCACCAAAAGTCATGACTGTCATACCCCTCATTAAGATGTATTTGTCTAGCCACGGAGGTCCCTTGCTCCTTGTAATCCTAATGTCTGACCGCAGCAGCATAGAAGGCTGTCCTTTGGCAGATCTATTCCAGTTCAACCATTTATTGAATGTCACTTGTCACTAAAGCACTCTAAGGCAGTTCTCCTTCCAATCAGGAGACCTCAGGGGAAAAAATCCAGGCTGAAGAGAGAGTGGAAGAGCAAAGAGCCATGGGCCTGTCGGCTGCCATGGGCCGCCCAGAGTGCCAGTCAGAGCATCTGGTAAAGAAGACAGGGCAGGGCAGTGGGGTGGGGACCCCCACATGCTGGCTTAGCTGCAGAGCACAGAGTTTCTGTGTGACAAGTCCAGTCCATGGCAGGGTTAAGACCCACTCCCCAGTCTGTATTCTTCAGATTGCAGGTCTGTCCTTTGCTCCCCACTCATCAGCAACTCCTCAGATTCTGGGTTCTGAGTGGGTTTAGGAAGGGGTTACCACAGAGATGGATGTACACTGGGGGGGGAATGGTTCCAGGAAGCCAAGGATGCTCTCTCTTCAGAGGGCTCAGAAATCTTCAGGGACTCCAGAGTGGAATGGTCACATCCCAGGGAATCATGAGCACCTTCCCGGGCTCGGCTAGGTCTTCCCTGAAAGCCTTCTGAGGCCAACTCAGTGGTCGCAGGGCATCTGAATGCCTGTACTTCTGGAGGGGCCTTGGTCTGTTTCCCAGGACCAGCTGCTGCTCTGCCTGGCGAGTCTTGTGCGGCTTTGGTACCCTTCTGGACTGGCTGTTGATTGGAAAACCTGCAGAGCCAGTGTTCTGCAAATCCCTTCCAGGCCGTCTGACTCATGCTTCTGCTCCGTGCAGGCTTATGGGCCCAATGCAGATATACACAAGTCAGCTTCACTGGCTGGCCACTTCCTGAGCTCTTCGTGCTTTACTGAGGAAGGCCTCCTGGATCTGACCACAAGCCAAGTGCGGAGGACTATATTATAAATTTGTGCTTGGGGTGAGGATTTCAAAGAAGGAAGAGTTACTTGGTAGTGGCCAAGTTTCACTGATTTTGTTTTTCCGACAAACAAAAAGGGACTTCTTTGGACCAGAAATGGATCTCCCTACTTCCCATCTTTCTCTACCTTGGTGGGGGCTGCCGCTTCCAAATCTGCTTGCGTCAGGCCTCTCTGATGTCTGGAATCTTGAGTAGTTTCCTGGAGACAGATGGCATTGATTTTACATTTGTTCCACTCTGCCTGTCTCTCACAAAATATTAGCATCAGCTATTGACACGGAGCTCCCGAGGACATCAGAAACAATTTGATCTGTGACTTAAAAACAATATTTGGTAACATGCTAGCCATTGGAAGAGTTTTAGGGAATGGGCTGTTTTTTAAGCATTTGGAGAATTTGGGAGGGTCACCAAATTGTTGTTCCTTTTTGCCTCTGATCTTCCTGTCTCTTGCTCCTGATATTTTTGACAATTTTATTATATTTTAGTCATTTCAGGATGAGAGGAAAAGGCTGACTAGTGCTCGTAGCTCAACATCATGAGAGGAGCACCGACCGGGCTAGGAGTCTGCAGGGATCTGAGTGTTGGCACCGCTGTCAGCAGTTTTGACCTTGGACAAGTCATCTCAACTCTGTGTTTTGGTCTCAAGTTCTCCGTTAGTAACGTGGGAAGCACAGTCCTGTTCATCCCTACATCTCGTGAAGGGTGAGAGTGTGGCAGAGTAGCTGGTGCTGGGATGCATGACCCAGTTGAATTTTATTTAATTTAATTTGCTGTAAGGATTGAACCCAGGGCCTCATGCATGCCAAGCATGATCTCCACCACTGAGCTTAGCTCCCAGCCCCCACCTAATTAGCACCCTCTCCTATTCAGGGGAGGACTCAGATAGCACAAAAAGTCACCTGTATTATTTGACCTTGAGCCCCGGAGGAATCAAAATTCCAAGAAAGAGGGGGATGTCCTGTCTTTCCAGAAGGGGTCCTTTAAGACTTTCTGTTCTGGCCTCAAAGAGCACTGGGGTTGGTGGCTGGGAAGGAGGAAACTCACCTGCACAAGACCCTAGTTTGCAGACCACTGAGGTGTTTCAGGTGTGGCCATAACAACAGGGGTTTGGGTAACAGTGAAATCGTTTGTGACCCTCAGTGCACTCGAATGCTGTAAGGGAAAGCCCCGTGCAGGAGGGGACAGTTGGGGCCAGGCAGGCTGCCTGTACTCAGGAGAGGTGAGGGATGCTTCCCTCCATGGGCTCCTCATCCCCAAGACATTACTGTACTTTCTTGTGTCGCTTCTACTTAGGGAAACCCAAAAATGCCTGCATGGTTTAGATACTTGAAGCAATCATATTGGACAGGAGAGAGTTAGAGGAGTTGGAAGGTCAGATGGTTCTAACAGGCAGGGATTGCCATCGGCAGTCTGCTGTTGCTGACCTGATACTCCTGCCAAGACAGCTTCTCTTTCTCTCCTTTAGGGTGTCATTTAGAGGAGTTTCACACAGTGTAAATGCTGGGAGAGCAAAGTCTCTCTCTCTCTCTCTCTCTCTCTCTCTCTCTCTCTCTCTGCTTGTTTATTCAGTTCTGGAGCCAGGGCCAAGTTGGGCTTCAGAGATGGGTCACACTGGTTCCTCATCTTGAGCTGGCAGCAGGTGGGCATGAGGTGAATCCAGTGGTAGGCTGTGGGAAGCTGGGAGTGTGCAATGCCCAATGGGGCAGCAGGCCCACTGTGCCTCTCTCCTGTGCCCTTGCCTCATGCACTGGGGACCTTAGAATCTCAAGCTCTTCCAGCTCCCTATCCTCACCAATAGCAGCCTTTGGGGCTGAGTGTACATGGCTCCCCTGCAGGACAATCTTTCTTGGCAGCACCCACCTGGACTTTTACGTGTGGCCAAACCCTCTTCCGCTTTCCCCTACTCCTTTCCAAGCACCACTTCCTTCCAAGCTTTTAATGCAAAAGTAAGTCTGAGGTGATGTCCCCAAGCCAGGTTGGATTCTGGATGAGGCTGGTTGTTTGTGCGTGTGTGTGTGTGTGCGTGTGTGTGTGTGTGTGTGTGTGTGTGTGTGTTTATGTTTTCATTGTATGGGAACTGGCCATAGGCAGCACTTGGTTTCTTCTAGATGTCAACTCAGGGGACCTCTGTCACTCACTGCTTTACCTGACAATTAGCCTTGGGCATTGTGCATTGATGACTTAGATCAGGCAAGTTAGTATGAGCTTAGCAGGAAAATACTTATGGAACAAAAGAGTCTCTAAGTACCACCTCAAAGGGCCTTTGGAGGCTGCTTTACTGAGATTCCAGCTATTGCCAGTGATTGAAAAATCATCAGATACTTGGATGAAGCAAAGAGGGCTGAGGCTTCAGTAACTGAAAGGCTCAGGTTTCAGCTGTGGCTGGATCCAGGACTCAAGCTCTCTTTCTGTACATGGCTTTGCGCCTCTCTCTCTTTGGCGTTAGTCTCCTTGCAGGCCCAAGCATGTGGATGCCCTCTTTTTCTATGTTCTGTAATCCGACCACTTCAGGTGTTTAAGCAGAAAGAGGGTCCCCTCTGTGATGGATTTCACAGAAGCCTTAGGGGAGAGCACCATCAGTCAACTTGAGTCGTGTTTCTGTCCTAACCTTCTGGCAGTGGCCGGGACCAGAACACCTAACTGGCCAGATTTGGGTTATTTTCTCCTCAGAACCACTAGAACTTGAGAGTGGTATGTGCCGACCCAAAGGACTAGCCAGGTGTTGTTTTAAGAGGTGACAGTTTTCACCAGGAGAAAGCGCATCCCGTCCTCTGCAGGGGTGATGGATCCATCCCTCCAGCTGGTGGGGGTCTCTCCATGGCCCTCTGGCTGAGCGTCACTTGCGCGCCCCCCCCTTGCACCTGTGTCCTGCCTGTTTGGTGTTGACCCTGTTCCCTTGCACTGCCCTGGCTTCTGCTCTGCACTTTCCTGGCCCTTTCTAAGCTCTGAGAGAGGCTCTGGTGTTGGAAGACAGTGACTGTGTCCCAGGCTGCTCCACTCCAGTAGGTCATGCCTGATCCCTCTGCACTGCCATTTGTCCCCATGTGAGAGCTCCTGTCATGGTCACCCCTCAGGTATCTCCAACTTGTCCTGACCCTCTTTCAACAGGAGGCCAGGCCTTGCCCTGCCATTCCTGTCCTGCCAGGCTGCCTCCCCTGGGTACCCTCTGGGTAGCAGGTGGCTCTGGCCCCGGAAGTCTTTACCCTGTGCAAGGGCTGCATGGGTCCAGCTCTGGACTGCTTTTCAGATTCTGCTCGGGCTGAGGCGATTGCAGGGAAGCTCCAGGGGAGAATGCGGGAAGTGAGGCCTGCGAGCAAGATGTGGGCTCAGCGCCGGTGGGGGCTCAAATGTGCGCTGAGCGCCCTTGGCTAAGTTACTGAAGCCACTTAGGCCTGTCTGCGCATGCGCAAGCATCAGACGGGGTGTTTGACACGAACGGCCCTGGGAAGATCAGCCACGTGCAGAGAGCTCACAGCATCAAGCTTGGTGCCGTCTGCTCAGTTTTACTGTCATTGGTTTCGAAAGTTCATTGCATTGCATAAAAGGCCTCACAGCTGGCAGCCCCTTGGAGGACTAGGTGGACACGAAGGCCCTGAGACCAGGAAGGACTTGCCCAAGGTCACACAGTGAAGCCTTGAGCGTCTGGATCCCAGCCTGTGGCTCTGGCTACTCTGGCCTCAGAAGGGCTTGGTGGTTTTTGCTGATACAGCATTCGTTTCCGAAGGGAATTAAGGGTAATGGTGGAGGATTTCGAGCTTTAGGAGGAAATAGAGCTTCACACAAAGTTCTGCCGGATGTCCCTTCACCTGAAGAGGAGAATTGATCAGTCAGAGCACCATGTGGATCCGGCCGTCATCATCCTGTTGAGTTCTCTGGGAAGGTGACTCCTGCCAGGGGAGGGAGCTTAAGCCCTGATTTCCTTGGAACAGTGGATGCAGGAATCTGGGACTAAAGCCTAATGGCTTTGATGGTTTTCTTTCTTCCTTCTTTCTCTTCTGTAGGGGTGGAAAGGTGTGACACTTTTCTTCACCTCAATGAGGGTCACAGCTGGTGCTATTACAAAAGGCAGGTTAACAAGAGAAAGTGTAACATATGGATTTAATCAAAGTTTTTATTGTGACACGCATGCCTTCAGATAGGAAGACCCAAGACCCAGGAAAAACTACCCATTTTTATGCTTATATTCCATGTAGAACAGAAGGTGGTGTAGAAATGTGGTTGGACAAAAGGCCATAAGATCTGATGGGCATGACCAGGATGGAGGGTGTCCCACCGAGTCCTATCTGTGCACATTTTTCTGGGCACCTTTTTCTTCCTGGGTATAGGATGGGTCTCCTCTGAAATGAGAGTCAGTGAGGGAGGGGAGGAGTGAAAAAGTGACCGTTCTAGGTTTGGGGAGGCAAGGGTTCTGGCTTTTGTGTTCTACCTGGGGGAGAATTTGCATTTCTGTGACTTGCTTGAGGGAACAAAGAGAGATCAGAGGACAGGAGAAGCCTAAAGAGACTTTGAAGGCTTTCCAATCTCAGCTTAAAGTTCTCAAAA
>NDGM010977843.1:0-25183 GCA_002564305.1 Octomys mimax | reverse complement strand
TTCTTTGACTTACAATCTACTTATAAGACATGGTATGGTATTTTCTCCTAGTATTAGAAACTGTAAAAATTTTTAAAAAATGATATCATGTCTGTATCTTGTCCTCTGAATAACTAACATGAAGACAACAATATGCAATGTATTAATTATTGTAACTGTTGTAGTAACCTGTTTTGAAATAATTTCATTGCTATTTTATCTTTTTCTCATTAAAATGAATAAAAACTATATAAAAACAAAATAATAAAACTTTTTTATTCACTTTAAAAAGTAAAAAAATACAAAATACCCCTAAATACAATGAAAATCCCATGAATATATCACATACTTCTTTGAACTCAGGATCTTGCGCTTGCCAGGCAAGCACTTATTCCACTGAGTTATCTCCCTGGCCCTGATATTTTAGACCTTTGAGAGTTTTTTTAAAAGTTATCTCTCATAACAATTTGACATAGAATTTGGTCTGGTAGGAGGCTGAAATAAATTAAAATCAATTTTTTGAGTGCTGCTAATTGAAAACACAGATGTTACTGAGTGGCTTTTCCCATTCTCCAGCAACAGACCTACGAGATCATCTAGACCCATGCCTGCCTTTTGCCCTCCTCCTTGGGACTCAGAAAGAGACTTTCCTGCATCTTCAACTCCTGTACACACAGTTTCTTCTCCTCTCATGCTTTTCACTTTTCAATTTGGTAAACACTAGCCGCTTTTGACTTTTCACATTTAATTAATGGACATTGAACAGAGTGAGAAGCCTAGCTCCTCAGGCACACTGCACTCATGCCACAGGCCCAGAGGGAGTGTGTGGCATTGGCTCTCTCGTGGGCTGTGTACCGGCACATGTCCTTCATCACAGAATGCTCTGTAGAGCAGCACAACTTGATACTCTTGGCTACCTCTAACGAGCGTTGCTCACCCTTTCCTCGGACGGCTGCTTTGTCCTTGTTGCCTGACAGTAGTTATGGTAAGATTTTTCACTGTCATTGTGTCTCCTGTCTGAGCTTCTTTTCTTTCTATTCACAGAAGTATCTTTAAATTCCTGGACATCAAACTTTCCCACGGCTGACTCAGTGTTTTCTCTTCTGGCTCACTGTCTGTGTGTTCATCTCCCTCCTGTCACCAGTCTCGGTGTAAACCTCTATAGAGACTGTGCGCTGTGCACCTCTAGGTGCCTTGAGTTTTTTCTTTGCGAATCTCTTTTTACCTCATTGTGATACCCAGAACTATCGGGTTGCCATCTAGCAAGGACCATTCTCCTAGGGAGCATTTGCAAATGTAAGAAGTGCCACTGGCATTTAGCAGACAGGCACTAAGGATGCTAAATGTCATTCGGCATGTGAAACTGTACAGTGGGGAACTGTTGCTTCCAAATATCAACACTGCCTTTGTTAGGAAACCTTTTTTTGCTTTTAATCTTCAAAATGTATTTCAGAACACCCCTTTCTCGGCTCACCACTTCCTGGCTTTCCAGGAAAGCTGCCTCACAGGACATTCGCAGCGCTTCTCTAACAGCAGCCCTTTGATCCCTTGGTGTTTCTGTCAGTGGACTCTCGTGCTTTTCTGTGCTGTCCACCATCCCTCTCATGCCCACACTTCCTCCCTACCTATTCTTAGACGCTGTGTTTGAACTCTCTTTGCACTCACATTCAACTTGTTTGCTGTCCTCTTTCCGTCATTCTTTTCTGGCAAAGCTCTGACACCCTCTCAGTTGTCTGACAGCTTTGGGTCCCAGTGAAGATAGATGGAAAAGAACATAGATGTATGTAGCTGCCTGGCTGGCTCCTTGAGTTTTGTGTAGATCCTCTGCTCCATGTAGCAGCCCTGTATCATTCACCTCATAGTTCTATTCTTTGACACAGATATTTTGTGTCTTCCCTTGTTTTTTTCTTTGTTGTATTTGGTACGGGGTCTCACTATGCAGCTCTAACTCATAGTGATCCTTCTGTTTTCAGCCTCCCCAGCACTGGGATTACAGGCATGCGTTGCCAAGCCTGGACTCTGTCACTGGCTCAACATGTCTGGGGGTGGGGCTGGAGCAGCGAGTGGTGCTGGGGATCGAACCCCAGCCCCTCCACTTGCCTAAGCAGGTGCTTAGTCCATTGAGCTATCTCACCAGCTCTGTGTCCTCACTTTTACCTTAACTTTGAACCCCTCACCCTCAATTCTTCTACATAGCTACTACTTTCACTTGCATTTCACTAGGGGAATAGAAAGAATCCACTTTGGTTCCTACAGTGAGTGACATCTACCCATGTCAGTGCCTAAGATTTTCATCTCCCTTTCTAGTTCTCTGCACAAACCGTAGAAAGCTGCGGGAGCTCCCAGAATCCCCAGAAATGAACTGAGTCTCACCACAGAGTCTGGGCCTCTTGAGATCTGGCCCTGAACTTCCTGCTGTACCTCACATCATCCTCCTTCCTTCACAGAGTCTGTTACACTGGCTTTCTAGCTGTTCTTCAAATATGTCAAGCTTGCTCCTCCCTTGAAACTATATTTGCCCTTGATCTGTCCCTAGGTGTTTCCCCTAGACCTGTCTTTGTGTCCTGTTGCACTGAGAATTTTGCCTCCAGGTCATCAGCTGGGAGACGCTGTCTTTTCCGTGCCCCTGCCATGGCTGTCCTCCTCCCATGTCAGTCTTTATCTCCTTATCCTGTTTCAGTTTTCTGCCCAGGATTTTCTGCCCTGGGGCATTCTATAAACTCATGTTAATCTGTTTCTTATTCCCATTTAACTTCCACAGGGGTAAGACATTAGTCTGTCTCGTTTGCTTCTCTACCTTTGGTGCCTAGATCAGTGTTTTGTACTTAGTACTTATTACTTCAACATGTACCACACTTTTATTAGTGAATCATGAAAAACAAAGTGTTTTGACTACAGTGGCAAAGGTATTTAATCTGGCATGCAATTAGGATGAGACTGAACTCTTTCACCACTTTTATGTATTTGAAACATTGGAAAATCTTCTTCTGTATAATGTTCCATAATATCGCTTGATATAAACATATAATTTACGTATTAATTCTTCATTTGTTCTTTTCTCATTAGCCCTTAACAATTAAAATAGACTATTACTTTACCAGACTATGAGTTTTTATGATGTCATATCAAAGTCCTCATTAATTAAACAACTTAATAAATTAAAGCCTTATCCCATGATCCTATCTTTCAATCCCAAATTATCTCCACTGAAGGACACAGTAGCAGACATGGGACAATTTGGGGGTTAGGACATGTCAACCTAAGAGCCAGATGTGCTTCCTGACATACTGAAAGTTAAATGCTGTCACTTTGTGTGCTTGTCTGGCACCAGTGACACTGAGAATAGTATGGGTAATGGAAAGAAAAACACACTCACACACTGCCACTGGAAAGTACTGCTCAATGATCAAGTTGTCATTTAGATTCTTCAGAATGTTAATGGGAATTACATCACAAAAAATAAAGAAAAATTCTCATAATGTTTGGAGTGATGAGATTGTATATTGGATTTTGTCTTGGGAAATACTGCAAGACAAATTTCTAGCTTCTTAACTTAATATATGGGGCCTTCATTTACCTGCAGTATGGATTGGAGTGGTGGAGTAGTGAGATGAAGGCAGGCAGAAGCAAAGATGAGCATGCAGTTGTCTAGGTGAGAGTGGATGAGGGGCTGCAGTTTGGAGGAAGAAATGTGGAAAACAGAGCTAGCGTGAGTGTGGCTTCAGATGGGAATGAAAATATTAATGAGGCAAAAGGCAAGTGTGTCATAAGAGGTAGATGCTAAGTGTGCCTCCGTATTTTCATATTATAAGTCAAGAAGTAGAGTACTGGGGCGCCACCATTTGGGGGATCATCTTGGTGTTACCCATATAAGAATTTACTGTCTTGCAGTTTTAGGAGAATTAACCTTATTAGTGCATCTAACGTGCCTACTTGGAGGGTAGCTGCATTATGAACCCATGCAAGTACGGCACCAGTGCTTGTTACTTGGTGTGCATAACTTGGTGCATCAGGAGGCCACCATCTCTAACTTTTGGAAGAGCATAGTTTATTGATGTCTGAAATTAATGTTAAACTTATTCGTAATTACAGCAGATGTGAAGATGATTCAACTTATCTGTCAATAAGCAAAGATTCTTAAGTTCCCAGGGGGAGCCATCATCTTTTTGTGAGCTGCTACAAGAGGTGCCCCTGCTGAAGATAAGGGGTTGGGAGGCATGAGAAACAACAGACACGGGTCGACAACACGCTGTGAGAAAACCATTTAAATGATAGCTACGGGGCTCTACTGATGTCAGATATACTTTAAAACAAGTATCATTGCAGGTAAGAATTATTATTTAATAGTACAAGAACAGTTCACCAAATAAATTTATTAGTCTTGCATCTATATTACTTATTTGCCTCCTTCCAAAACATGTAAATTAAAATGGACAAAATACCCCAAAGTACGAAGAACATACATAATTGGAGTTTCAAATGTTTTTCTAAAAACACCAATGAATTGGATACACTAAAAGAAATAGAAAAGATAAGGACTTAAACAACAAAACTGATTAGCCTAGTCAGACAGACACATATAGCACTTCGAGTTCCATTGAAGAATATGCATTTATAATCATAAAATACAGTATTTATTACATTATTTTTCCTTTAAAGGAACAAAAAAATAGGAGCGCAGAAACAGAGCTATCACAACTCTGTACTTTGGAAACTCAAAATCATGCCTCTAAATTATTCTTGAGTCAAAGAAAAGTGGACACAGAAATCAGAAAATATTTCCACTCTTTTGTGATACAGTTAAGTATGTGTACATAGTGAGAAATTTAAAGATTCATAAACTTATATACTAGAAATAAAGATTATGATGAATTAGGTAATCAGTTAGCCACCAATTTATAAAGAGAATAGCAGAGTACATACAATCATTCTCAAATGGGAAGAGGAGCAAGAGATGAGGAGGAGGGGAATGGGACAAAAAATTAATTAAAACATATTATGTACATGTACCAATTCTCTATGAAAAATGTAAACATTATGTACTGCAAACATGTACTGATAAAAATAGAATAGAATAAAAGAATTAGGCAAAATTCTTTGAAAATGAAATGGGATACAAAGAACTGTAGAAAAGATCCATAAAGCCAGAAATGTCTGACACTCAAAATTCAAGGTAGAAAAGTTTATTTGGCTTACAGTTCATAGAAGTTTTGGTCCCATAGTTGACCGACTCCAAGGTAGGTGGCATGGCAGAAAGACTCCAGAGGAGAAATAGTCCTCAGTAGGCAGACAAACTAAAGCATATTAGCCCTCCTTCTGTCCCTTATATTTTATGCAGATTGCCTGCCGTGGAACAGGTGCAGCGCTCGCACACTTAATGCCAGATCTATAGCAATCAGGGGACCAATTGTGTAACCATACATCCTTGATCCTAGTATACCTATTCTAGATCAAGACACCTCTAAAAAGCACCTACTATGACTACATTAGGGAGGCATCTAGTTAGAAGCTATAGCATTCTGTCTCTGCTCCCCCCAATGATTCATAGCCATCCACTGGTGAAAAAGAGCATTTAGTCCACCTCTAAGAGTTGCCAAAGTCCTAACAGTTTCAGCACTGTTGAAAAGCCCATGTCCAAAGTCTTCTCTGAGATTTAAGGTAAACTCTTAGCTGCGAGATCCTGTATAAATTAAAAGAAAGTGAAACATTTCCAGCATTCAATGGCACAAGACAAACCTTTCTATTCTGAAAGGAACAAATAGTGGGACAGAATAAAGTGGGACCAAAGCAACTCCAAAATCAGTATAGGAAACATTAAGTCCTATAGCTCCATGTTTATACCTCAGACAATCTGCGGCAAGATATGAACTCTGTCCTTCAGTGGCTCCATCCTCATGGCTCTGCAGTGGTTGTAGCCCCCCTTGGCTTTCCTCTTGGGACATAATTGCTCCCTCCTTGAAGTCTTCCTGAGACAACCCACATCCTAGGCTTCTCTACACTTCTAGGGCTCCACTGCTCCTTTGTTTTCACATAGGTTCACACAATGTCCTCTCTTCTAAAATATGGGTAGAACCCTTTCTGACCCGACAACTCTTGCATTCTGCATGCTCCTAAACCTAGCACCACATGGATAATGCCAAAGGCTGCTTCCAACTGGAGCAGTAGACAGGCTTTCTCTTTTCTTGACTGTAAGGGTCAAGTACCTGGATTGCTGATCACTCTGAATCCAATACTGAGGAACAAATTTTCTACAGTATTAGCATTCTGAAACATGGTGCTGTTGGACTCTCTTCTCAAAGCAGTCTTTCCCTTTTGTAATTTTGAGTCTGTAAAGGCTGGAGTCCTACTGATTCTTATTTTTTCCTTCAGCTGTCCCTCCTGTTGCATTCTGAAGTACTTCGGTTTTTCTTACTAGTCTTTTCAGTGCCCAAATATTTCCTTTGTTCCATCTTTGCATATTGGTCCTTTACCACACTTCTGAAAAGCACCCCATGACTTCATGAGACTTTGGGAGCACATCTAGATACAAGCCATAATAAACCTATTCATCTTGAAAGGAAGGGCAGGGAGAAATGAGAATGAAAGGAGAGAAAAAAGAAGGAACCCAGATAATAGAATCATAGGATGGAAAAATGGAAATGTGTAATATAGTTTTAGCGATTCTCATGGAATAAGGTAAGACTTTCTACAAATGAAACTTGTGAAGTTCACAAATCTTTTTAGAGTGCAAACGTATATGTCTTTGTTAGTATCTTTATGTACGTACTTACAATCATAGTATGTACAGAAAATAGAAGAATATGAATCAAAGTAAGTAAACTGCCTTCATTTTGTACAGTGATTGCTCCTAGACATGAGAGAGCAGAAAATATCCCTCAAGCCGTTATCCCTCAAGCCATCCTACAGCAGTCATAGGTCCTTTGTGGAAAGGAACAAGAGAGTTAGCCACAGTCATGAGTTTGCTGATTTCCTTAATTATTGTCTTTATCTAGAATGGAGGTCTCAATTATAAAACATCAGACAGAAAAGGGCGGGTTGCTTTCTGAAGAATGCAGTGGTTTGACAGTTGTACTGCAAGTGTTGTCCATAGTAATCTGTTCTGGAAGTGGGTGGTGAAAAGTTGAGAGTAAGGGTTTTAGGATTTTGGTATATAATACAGGACTTGCTAGCTACCTGTGACTGTTCCATCCTTGAAATGTGGCCCAAATCACACCAAAATGTGAATTAAGATATGCTGTAAGCGTAAAATACAGAATCTCAAAGACTTAGTATAAAATCAGTTAACCTTCTCTATATTTGTATATTTACTATGTGTTGAAATGATAAGATTGAGTTAAATAAAATGTTACAATTAATTTCACTTTTTTATATTTTTAATGTAGCTATTCGAAAGCTTATAATTTTGCACATGGTCAATGCATATGTATCATGAACTACAACTACTGAAAATGGAAAACACAATACACCTGGCCTGTATCATAGTAGCTTTGTGAAACACTTCCTCAAAATATTCATAATTTCCAGAGCATCTAAACCACTGCTTCTTATAAAAATATGTATACAGTTGATTCCTTAGAACTTTGTAAAATATTCTTTGAATTGACTCTTAAATTGATTTGGCCATTTATACATGTAAAGTAACTGTTAAAATGTTATATAAGATATGATATTATGCTTATATTAATTGTTAATTATGTAACTTATATTGTAGTATAAAAAACTAGAAGAAAGAGCACATTTTTGAAAAGGCAAGTTGACCAACAAGCTTGATATCAACTCATGGTTATTTTGAGTATGGAAATACATGAGGAAGGAAAGCTTATATTTCAAATTAGTTACATTGAAACATTGATAATATACTTACATAATTGTCTTCCTTCACTTTTGTTCCATAAAGTTGACTTATTTTTCTTCAAAATGGGCTAGTTAACATTGGACGTTAGAGCCTGGCACATGTGAGCTTGTGATTTACAGGGCAATTTTTCTCATCAAAACCTGGGCAGAACCATTTATTTTAAAACCAATATTTATTTTACAATGGAAAGATGGAGCAGATTAAAAGAGCATAAAACCATGATAAATCACCCAATCTTTATCCCATAGAAAATCTTTTAAATGGCTCTGAAAGTAATAGCAGTAAAACTGTCTCAGAGTTTGTGTTTGGGTGGTTTTCTAGTATATGGTACAGTCATGTATATGAAAATCTAATTAATGGATAATTTATAATAATTCAGATGTGATCTGTGTGATTCTCAATGAAAAGTATAATGTGTTCTTTACTTAAGCAAGTTCCTCTTCTTGCTCATGAGACAAAAAAGGAAATCCAATCTAAAATTCTTAGCTGTTTCAAATCAAATACCCAAGACATGAAATCCTTTTCAGTTTTTTATTTAGTAATCAATTTTATATTAAATGTTTAAGGAAATACTGTTATTTTAGATTATTGTGCAATGTTGCTGAAGAAATGGATTTGCATAAATGATCTCATTTTGTCTTATTGGATCTTATTTGTATTTTAGCTTATAATAATTTCTATAGTTGACAATAATGGAGCTACCTTTCTCTAATAGTATTTTTAATACCATTTTAATGACAATGGAATAATATCACATAGAATCTTTGATCAATGATAAAACACAGTGATAAACTGAAATAGAAGAGATTGAGTGAATTTTATACAATGACATTTGAAATAGAAGGGATTTGGCAAATTTTATAAAAGGGGAAGTCTTTGTCCTATTGTGGAATGGATGTCTGGAGTTTGGGTAACTAATGGCAGGGTATGGATCAGGGGCTGGAAAAGAGAGAAAAATTTCTAGGGTTTCTGTGGTACTATCACAGTAACTTGACACTGGCTGTCATTGGGTGAAAGCAACCTTGGACTATATACAAACAATTGCTCTGTGTCTGGCAATATTCCTGAGAGATTATGGTGAGGAGGAGTGTGCAGGACTTCTTGTCATGGAACTACTACTTACGATATGGAAGGCTGTTACTGAGTGGGTATTGGTCACACAAAGATATGACTCATGACTTATCTAATGATGTTGACATTATAAATCCTATGCTAGTGAAATGTCAGAAGAAATAATGGAATAATTTTGTTGTAGTAAAGGGATGGACAAAGAACACATCAATTGTTAATCAAACTATGATATGCAAAAAAGAGGAAAAACAACAAAAGTTAAAGTGTGATCAATTCCGTATATATGTGGTCCAATCATGTGATTTATGGAAAATAAACTTTCTTATTTGCAAAATTGAAATCTTATGTGTTCAACATCAGGGGTAGACATAGAAAAAGATTGAAAGATTCTCCATTTACAATATTCTGAGTGGAAGAAAAATAATAATTTTTATTCTACCCTCTTGTATATGTTGCTACTGTGAGCATACTTTAATTTGCAATGAGAAAAATGTTCCAGGTGTCTTATAACAAAAGACATACTTTTCCATGTACAAACCATGGATGGTTAGATGGACATGCAGGAAGAGGATCTATGAAGTCACGTGTCTTTAAAGGTGAATGGGTCTCCTAAAGGGTCTGGGGCCTCACTGCTCAGTTGCCAGCCATCCCAGTCACGGCAGTGGGTGCTAGGAGCTGCAGGCAGTGCATGTTGCATGGTCCTTCCCCTCAGTGCCTTCACCCACCCTGATGCCATTTAACATTTAACAAAGGGTTCCTTCACCCATTCCTGACACATCAGATTGCAGTCTGATTAGGATTGGGTTGTGCATGAAGGATACCTAGAGGCACGGGGTGAACATACTGCTGTCTGACATCTGTGCAACAGTTGTCAACCACTCTTTTGATATTCTGATTTTAAATGCTGGTTTTGTGAGCTTTCTTAACGAAATCCACTTCCAAAGAGATGGATTCCATGCTGTACACATGCTGAGAAGAGCAAGGTTGGGGTGCTGGGTTGGGGAGCATTGGTGAAGGACCTGTGTTAGTTGTCAGCGACCTGCAGCTGGGCCTCTGGAAAGAGCCTGCTAGCCTTCATCAGCCTTCTGTGCTTCTGTCTGGAAGGAGTGTGAATGTCTTCCTATTTGAAAATTTACCCCTTTCAAGCTCTGAATTTCTGCAGTCTTTTTGGCTTTTTTTCCCTGCAGCCATTTCTTGCTCTGTTTTCTTCATTGCTTCTTGTCACCTGGCAGAAACACAATGGGGAGGGACTGCTACCCAAGAGACATTTTTTTTGCTGCTGGTATTTAACTTTCTCCTGGAGTTTTTGTTGGATGACATCGATTTCTAGTGCAGAGGGCGGTGAGCTTTGCCACAGACCTGTAGAGAAATCCAGTCCCTCAGGCCTGCTGTGCACCTGGAGTCTCTTGTCACAGCGACAGCCAGTGGCATCCATGTGGGGCTGTGGACATGCCCGTCATGCTGGGAGCTTCTAGCAGCTACAGATGTGTGAAAAGCACTAGACCTTTGCTCCACCAGAGAGAGGCAGACATGCCGTAAGCTCACATGTTTAGCTCATCAGTGTCTGAAATTGCATCTGACTGTATTTTCATATAAATGTTCCAGCCACGTATTAGGGATACTTTCTGCCTCCTTTAGAACACCAGGCTGAGTGAGTACACGTCCGTTAGAGAGGATGACGAGCCCTCTGTGTCTGATGCTGCTTCGTTAAAGAGAAAATATTTTCTCAGTAGGCAAAAGCTACTAGCTAAATATAGCCACAAATCAAAGATCATTCCTACCAGAAACTCTATGTCAGCTTCCTTCCTCATGAATTAATGTGCTCCTGTGAGCTTTATGTGTTCTATGAAGTATTTGTGCCTTTTCTTTTTTCAGTAGGTGAGGGATAATCCTAATTCAAGACACATTCCTTTGTCACTTTGGGGGCTGGTGGGGAATGAGAGTCCTTCATATTTAAAGAAATCTCCAAAGCGATTGGTAAAACTACTCACAAAATTTGCAGTTAGTCGTCTCAAAGAAGCTCTTGATATGACAACTGAAAAGACTGCATCCACTTACTTAGCTATACAATCACTTTTAAAAAGGCAGCTGAATACGTTGTGGTTTCCTCAATGAAGTGCATCAAGCATCATAAAGTTTGTAGAGTGATGTTAAGAAAAATAGCATTTCATTTTTTCTTTGGAGAAAAGATGAAAATTACCTTCTTTTTCTTTGAGCTCGTGCTATACCAGTTTATAAATTTCAGGTTGAATTCCTCGGTGTTTATGTGAGAGGAATTCAATTTATGGATCAAAATGGTACCAAGAATACAGTTAATCTTAGAAAATTGTCAGCCAGCAGACATGCAGGGCCTGAACAAAATAATCAATTTGCTATATAGAAAATAATGCATATTAGGAAAATTAGGAGATAGTCACACAGAAAAAGGAAAATGATTGTAGATCAATAATTTAATTTAGCTCTGACCCGGCTACATTCTATAGCATGGTTCATAATTTTCAAGGAAAAGATCAACATTGAACATATAGCTTTTCAGTTTTATATTGATCTTCCCAGAAGCACTAGCACATCTCCAATCTTTAACAAAAATACATTGCATCGTCCTGCAAATGTTCAACAGTATATGACAAGCTGTTTATGTTACTTACCTATTTCCAGAACTACTTTTTTTCCTGATTACATAAAAATTTGGAAGAGAAATGAGTAGCAGATGAATGGTGACCTAGAGTGTAAGTTCATAGAATTCTTTTTCAGCTAATAGACTCTTAGTCTTTCTGCATTACTTAATTGCTTGTAAAGAGTATAATCTTTGGTGTACTACAGTGTCTATTTATTTTGTTGAAAATTATTAATTTTTAATAGAATTAAGTGGCTCCTTGGACAAGGAGACTTGACTATTAATCAAGAGGCAAGTGATTGACTGACTTTCATGTTTATTAATTATTAAGGAAAGCTCGCTTACGAGGCCCCAAACAGCAGGTGGCTTCATAAGTGAGCCTGTTGGAACTTTCAGCACCATATTCATTTGCTCCTTAACGACCAACATCCCTGTCTAGGATGCAGGGGTGCTTCAGCAGTAGGAAAGACACTCGCTCCTGTCCTCGGGAAGCCTGCGGAGCAGCGAGTGACAGAAACCGGTGTCAGTGTGGAGCGAGAAGAGGAGAACACATATTGCCCAGTTCTCCTGCAAATTCAGTAGAGCCAGCTTTAGCTTCAGTGGCATTGGGTGGAGGGTGGGGTCAGTTTATTTTGGTCAAGAGAGACTTGAGAAGCTCTGTATCCAGGGGACGCTCTTGCTTGCTCTGCCTCAGCCTGCCCCACCCCCATGGGGCCTGCAGGGGAACATGCTTATGGCGGGGTGGACGGTGCATTTCTGGACTGTGCTGATTGTTTAGAACATCTCCTTTGTCCTCCTGATTGCTGTCTTGGTGGATTCCAATCCTGTGTCTTGTCTAGAATCATGACATTGTGTTTACCTATGGCTTGGAGCACCTACAGGTTTCCCACTCATGCGATCCAGGGGCCTATGTCTAGATGTCCCCGCACAGGCTTGGGCCAGCGATGGTGGACCTTGCAGAGTCTCGGCACCTGCACTGCAACCGAAAGCCCACTCATTTGTGACAGTGCCCCAACCCTGCAGCGAAAGCCAGGTAGCATGAACATATTATGTTTTAAGAGAAAAAAACCAAATAGCAGGCCGGCCACAGGCTCGCCGCCCTGCCTCGTCCCGTCCCAGCAGTTTGAGAGGTGGCTGGTTAGGGTACGTGAATGTGGGTTAGCTTAGAGACTATGTGACAGCAAGTGCCAAGTCTCCTTCCCTGCTCTAGTTATTTTCATGTTGAGTTAACGATATTTATTTCAGCCTCCTTAATACATGACTCAGTGTATCCAGCCTGTCACAGTGTCCACTATTCAAAAGCATTCCCTTTCCAAACATGCATAAAGTGCCCAAGAAAGCATTTTTCTGTAAAGCAGGGTATGAAGGGCACCTTCAGGGTTGTACTTAGTTCAAAAGGTGCTATCAGAATGCTCACCTAACTCTTTTTTTAGAACATCTACACTACTTACTTACTCTCCCCTTTGGAGTTTCTTTTGCTCTTTTCGTTTTTCCCCATTTCTCCCAGGAGCTTGACTGTGCTTCCTGCCTTATCCCTTCCTCAGTATTGTGTTGCCTCATAGATCGTGACAGAGTAGCTTATGATTTTAAGCTTGCATCCAGGAAAAAGTCTGATTGTTCATCTTTTACAGGTCCTTAGACAAGAGAGATGTTTCTGAGATTTCACATTCATTCCCTGTTCTTTAAAGAGAGAACACGATGTCCACTGTAGTAAGTCCTTGTGGGAGTTATTCGGTCAGTGCATGAGAACTACTAGACACCAGGTTGGCACGTAATGCATGACAGCCGCCGACCTTGCCTTCTCTCGCACGGAGCCCGGTGCAGGCTCCTTTCTAGCATGGTAATCATGTGTCCAGAGCAATCACTATATGAAGTAGCACATGCCTGTTTTTCCACGGAAGCCCCCTCTGTCCAATAAAGGCAGAACTATTATCAGTTCTTAGTACTAATTTTCCATCTATACTCCTGTTCTTTTCAGCCTCCAAGTACATAGGCTCCAGCACTTATTTTTTTATAGGACTGCATACCAATCAGATCTGATGTGTTCTCCCTTCTAGTTCTCTCCTTTGTGGGGGCTGGGGCGTTGTTGTTGGTGGTGGTATCTCTATTTCTCCAAATATAAGGATCTAGGTTTCTCTAGTCTTACCTGCCAGGTTCATCTGGGTAACTCACTTCATTCTGGTCAAGATTTTACAGGTTGTTGCAGCGGCAGTCAGTGTTTGCAATCTGATGACAAGTTGGAGATTAAGGCTCATCATCACTATTTAATTAACCTCAAATTAAGCAGTTTTTGGCACCTTTCCATGCCTTCCTTGAACCCATCCAACCAAAACTATGTACTATGAATTCTGATGGGTTCCGGGTTACACCAGGGGAAGCCAGGAGCTCATGTAGCAGCTCCCCTGAAGCTCAGCAATTTCAGAGCTTTACTCATGCCCCACGCCTGGCAGTAGGTCACTATCAGAGAGATGTGCAAAGCAGGAGAACAGCATTTCCCCTTACTCAGAAGCATTTATTCTGTGCATCGTAAGCAAGATGATCCAAAAATTATTCCAGAGATAGAAAAGAAACTGCTGTCAGTATTGAAAAATAGCTTCGTGTTTCTTATTGTGGAAGTAAGATGTATCAGCAGTGAACTGGTAACTGTGAAAGATGGGCAGAAGCACGGAAAGACTCCCTGAAGTTGTGCTCTTCGCAGCTGCTGCTGGGGCTCCTGCGGTGTCCAGTCTGGGAGCGCAGGGATGCTTGAGACTTAAAATGCAGCAAGATAAAAATGGCAGGACCTGCGGTGCAGACTGGGCACTGGACGTCTCAGACTTAGCACAGAAAGGAAGACGCTCATACACCTTGTTATTAATTTATATAGATCGCATGTTGAAATGATGCCACTTTGCATCCCTTCAGTTGTCAATGAATCATTAAATTAATTTTACTGAGTTCTTTTAACTTTGTATTGAGGTAATAAGACACTATAAAATTACATATGTTCTCATATCAATCAGGGTGCACGAGAAAAAGACTGAATGCAAGATAATATAAGAATTAATATATTAATATAATTAATATATTAATCAATATATTATAAATACATTAATTAAATCAATATATTAACCAACTTATTAGATTAATAAATATATAAATCATATCAATATATTAATATATTAAATCTATCAATATATTAACATTAATATAGTGATTGATATATTAATATATAAGAAAGCACAAGATGGGTTTATAATGCTGGCTCAGAGTCAAGTGTTGAGAGCACAAGCAGGGTCCAGCTGAAGGCCTGGAGCTCACTGCAGGGTCCTGTGAGAGTCCGTATCAGGAGGCTGAAGAGGCCACACTGGAGGCTTCAAAGTATGCACCAGGAGCCAGGAGATGATGCCTGAGGTGAGGGCAAAGACTGGAGCTCTTCTGAAGAAGCAGAAGCCCTCCTTCCGGTTTAGTTCCCTTACATGCTGTTCTGGGGACAGTTCTCCCTCGTGCGGGTCTTCCACACACAGGGCCATGCTGGGGGAACCTAGCTGGGAGCACCTTGCTCAAGCGGACAGTGAATTCACTGTCACAGTGCCCTTGGCCATAGCCCTGTTGGACAGCCTCTTCCATCTTTTTCAATATATCTCTTGAAAAAATAAAAAAGAATGTCTTAAATAGGTAAGTATTCTTTTAAAAGTTGAGATACTACGACTATGTGTCATGAAATTTGTATGACATTATTTTAAATTATTTGTAATATTGCATTATATCAATGTGCCTTAATCAGTTTATCCAATCCTATGTTGTTGAACAATTAGGTTAAAAATTATAACAATTCTAAGTCTTGGAAACCACCCAAGTGCCCACCAGCTGAGGAATGGATAAAAAAGATGTGATATTTTTATATAATGAAGTATTACTCAACTATAAAGAAAGATTAACTCAAGGCTTTTATAGGTAAGTGGATGCAACTAAGAGACCCTACTCATAAGTGAAGTAAACCAAACCCACATGTGTAAACATTGTATGGACTCCTAGTGTAAGAAGCAGAAAGATTCAGTAAAATCTGAAAGGTGCAGTGGATCCTGTGAAACAGAAAGAAATTGCTCCAAAGGAAAGAACAGCTGGGATGAGGGAAGGGAAAAAAGAAAGCTGGATGAGGGAAAACCCCATATGTATATACACAGGACAGCTAGGATGATTATACTACAGATTTCTATTTGCTTAGTGGAGGGAACAGATAAGGTTTAAAATGTTTACACTGACCAATTTTACATGCTTCGTCTGGTAATTTGAGCAGTTACTTTGAAGACAACAATGTGCAATATAACCAACACTGTTGAATTCCTATCATCTTGTTTTCTTTTTCCTTTTTTTTTTTTGCATTACTTATCATTTCTAATTTTTAAATTATTTTTATTCCCTTTAAAAAAGAACAATGACAAAAACGAAAAAGTCAGTTATTCTTTTAAAAAATTATAGCAATCCCTCCTTGTCCCTACAGGAATACATTCCAACCCCCCTAGTCAGTGCCATGGGATAGTACCAAACCCTATACGTTCTTTTTTTCTATGTCCATTGGCATGATAACATTTGATTTATAAATCAGGCATACTAAGAGATTTATAACAATAGTAAAATGGAAAGGCTTTAATGACATATTATAATAAAAGTTCTGTGACTATGATCTCTCTCTCTTAAAATGTCCTCATGTAGCATGTGAGGACTTCCTGTAATGAGGTATGATGGCAATGCTTCTATGATGAGCTGAAGTGAGGTGAATGACGCAGACCTTATGACATGCGTGGCACTAAGCTGTGACATCACAGTTCCTTGACTGCAAGCACTACAACTCCATGGTGCTTGATCTGATACCCAGGACAGCGACCAGGTGGCTAACAGACACAGCAAGAGCAGCATGGACACCACGGGCGATGGGACGCTCATATTCTAGATGGGATTGGGTAGATGATGTGAGATTCCATCACACTATTTAGAACAGCATGAAAGTTAACACTTATGAATTGTTTTCCAGAATATTCCTTTTTTTTTTTTTTAATGAAAGCTGAGGGATAGATAACCATGGAAAGGAATTCCTCTAGGAGAGGGAACTAACCATGGGAATATTTGGAATGATGTCTTCAGAATTATCTTTAATTATGCTCCTAGAACTTATTTCTGGAGGCTGAGTAATTGCATCACAGACATGATGGGATGGCCACACAGGAAGGAGAGGGGCTGGCTGGGGTGCTCAAGGGCAGAGCTAAAGGGTGGGAAGCACCAGCTGCTGGAGACCACTTTCCTTTTTCCAGCAGACAATGGACAACATACTCAAACTGAAGGGTTATGGGACAGTTCAACACAGGGAACATTGACAGAGATGTGGATAGGGTGAAGGCAGCCCCAAAGGTGAGGAAGTAACTATAGGGGAGTCTGAAGGGGCAAAGTGAGTGAGCAGGTTTCCTTCAACCCAGTGAGAGTCTCAGGAAAGACTAAGAAGGAAAGGCTTGTGTTAGGAACTGTAGTCACAGGGCGGGGAAATGGGCACTTGTCAGATCCCACAGCTGTGCAGTGGGACGGGCGAGGAAAGAGCTGGTGAATGAATCTCCATACTGTCTCCTACTGTCCGGGCCTCTGGTGCTGCCTGCTGTCCCTCACCTCCTGCCCCAACACTGCCCCAATAGAAGCCCAAGCTTAGTCTGTAACATTCTGTAGAAGCCAGGCACAGAGGCATACACTTCCAGTCCCAACACTTAGCCCACTCAAGTGTGAGGATCACTTGAGCCCAGGAATCGAAAGCCAGCTTGGCGAGATGCCTGTCTCAAAAACAAAAATAAAGTTCCATGCAGGACAGATCACCTGCAGGGTAGAGAAGGACAGAACATGGATGTGAAAGCGTGGGTGGAGGAAGCAAAACAGCTCTGATACATATTCTTTAGGGTGAGGAACTTTGCACTTTCTGAACTTGGCTTTCCTCACCTGTAAACTATGCATGAAGGTATCTACCTCAAAAGGATAGAATGAAAATAAAGGAAAGTGGTGCTTAGCACGGTGGTAGGCTCTTTGCTCGTGTGCATTGGTGCTTGCCAGTGTAACATCTTTTTCCCTGTTGCCCATTAGTAATTTCTTAGAAGTTAATCAGATGGCAAATTATAGGAGAATTTACCCTGATAGACCTGGGCTTTTATATTTAGACTGGAAAAGTTCGACACACCCTGGTGAGGTGGCCATTTGTGTTCCGAACTGTGCATATCAAACTCTTGTACTCGGGTAAAAATCTATAGAATTTTTCACATAGTTGGATAATTAGGCCACATGCTGCTGAGCCTGCTCAAAAATGGGCATTTAAGTGCCCTTTTATTATTTTTGGCATCGACTGGGAAATTTGAATAGCCATTGCCAGTGCGCTTTCTATATGCTCTTTAGAAAATGCTTAAATTGAACCGAGTTTCATAAAATTGCTGGACTGTCAGGCTTAGCAAGCTTTCTAGGAGATAAACCTGAAACAACAAACTCCAAGTCCTAAATAAATACTTCCATAAATCAGGGCCTTTCACTGGCTTCCTGGGAAGTGCAGTTGGATGTGTGTAGAGTTAGTTTACAAGCACAGGGTTAGAGCTGGCAGCTTAGGAGGTGGTCTGACACCTCCACTCCCCTTTGCTTTCATATGCTTTGCGCTAAAAAGGAACGGCAGCCTTCGGAACAAAGATGCTCAGAAGTATCATCTCTCTGTTTTGCACAGGAAAATGAAAAACATAATACTATAAACAAATGAATATATAGTTCTCCACCCTTATCTGCAGTTTCATTTGCTGGGGTTCCCACTACTTGTGGTCAACTCATGGTCCAAAAACATTAAATTGAAAATTTTAGACCAAGCAATTTATAAGTTTTAAGTCATGCATAATTCTGAGTGGTATGAATCCCTGGCCCAGATGGGATGTAAGTGAACTCTTGTGCAGTGGATCTGTGCTGTACATAGTGTGCCCGGGTGTGCCTAGGAACTGTCTCCATTCGGCAGGTCCAGCATCCAGGCGGTGCAGTTTCTGTCCTTGTGCTTAGCACCTTTAATTGTACGGTGGCCCCAGTATGCGAGAGTGGTGATGTTGCCAATTCAGATGTGCCAAAGAGAAGCCATAAAGACTTCCTCTAAGTGAAAAAAATGTGTGTGAGGAAAACCCACAGAACATATGTTGTTCATTATTTCTTGGGGTTTCAGGCATTCACTGGGGGTCTTGGAGCATAGACCCCCATGGATAAGGGGATACTATTCTATGTAAAATATATGAATGTTCTTAAATTACCAGATCCTTTTAGACAACACATGATGGACTGAATAAGGTATCAAGTTAGGAAGGGCTGGCCAAATAGCTCAGCAGATTAACGCACCTGTAAGCAGTTGCAGGGGCCTGGGGTTCAATCTCCAGGCCTGCCATGATGGCCCTGCCCCTGGGGTGCACTGAGATGACAATGGAGACTGGGTGTGGTGGCGCGCGCCTGCAATCCTAGCTCTTGGGAGGCTGTAAACAGGCAGATCACTATGAGTGATCTAGACCCACCCGGTAGACCCTTCCCGAAAAAAAAAAAAAAAAAAAAGTATCAAGTTAGAGAAGTAGCTTACATTTATTTACCTCTGAAAGTGTCCAACCACAATTTAAATACTTTGTGCATATTATCTAATTTAATTCTTTTAGCACTCTGGGAATGAATAATGTGTTTGTTTGTTTGTTTGTTTTCTGGTACTGGGGCTAGAACTTGGGACCTTGCTCTTGCCAGGTAGGCACTTATGCCACTGAGCTCTCTCCCCGGCCCTGGCTAATGTCTTCTTCATGAAGTGAAGACTCCAAAAATGAAGCCAAATGATTACAGTCTCATGTCAACAAATAGTACAGGCAGAGTTGAGATACAGAGGCTTTGACTCCAGGGTCTGAGCTCCTAATGACTTTTCTATGTCTGCTTATTTTTTAAAAAATATTTTTGGAGTAATTTGGGAGTATGAAGAAATTTTGTAAAAGATGACAACTGAGGCAAGACTGTGGGATCTATGCAGGCAATTTTTATTCCTTAAAATTCCTTTAAGGGGATTGTAGACAGTTTTGGTGACTTATTACCGGAAACATCTTTTTCATGGCTCTCAATATCCAAATATCCAAATATCAGCTGAAGGAACATTTTGGCTGGTGTATTCTGCAACAGTGTTAACATTAATCAGTTGTTATTTTTAACAACAAGATGTTATTCAAGAATGTACTTACGTTAGTTACATAATATCCTGAAAAATGTCTCTGTGCACGGGTTGGGCTGCAAGGGGGGGCTAAGTGGGCTGCACATTTTAATGAACTGTTCCTCCTCTGACATTTCATTACTGGATTCAGAAGTGAGAGCGGATGGCAGCTACCTGTCAAAATTGTTCCTCTACAGAAGTTACGATGGAGAAATGTTAGTTATCTTGGTAATTGGAGAGGAAATCAGGGACGGAAGGGACACAGCTCATGGCTTCACACGTTCATAACATGGTCAGGCAAAGTTTCCATCATTCAGAGGTGACTTTTCAAAATCTGAGAAGAGAGCAGACTGATTGGAATAAGAAATAAAGAAACTTCGCGCTTCAGCTTGCAGAGCTTGCACGCTGCTGTCACCGCTTTCTCCTCGAGGAGGGCCCTGCCTGATACCACCCATCTTTACCTGAAAGAGTTGCTGCAGAGCTGCCCTGAGTCAGAAGAGGGGAGCCCATGAAAGTCAAAGATAATGGGTCCCCATCTGAGATTGGACTGATCTGCCAGCACTCAGGGCACATTCTATTTCCTTATTATGACAAAATCCAGGTGTCCTCATGGAATGATGAAGTCGTAGAGGCCAATCTATCCAGCAAACGTGGCCACGCGCGTCAGGGATAATTGCCTCCCCTGATATCACATGGGAGCTTGCCACGTCCTCGTGGACAATCTCTGGTGGTCCTTCCTGGTCACATTCAGACTTCCCACCGTGGCAGGCGGCTTGCTCCTATTTTCACACGAAGAGCTTCGGTGCTTCAGATTCCCTTGTAGCGCCTGCCTCCTGCATGAGGAACGGAGGCTCAGCCCAGGCTGCTATTCCATTACCAGGTGTCTCCCAGCTGCAGGCACGGCCTGCAGAAGTTGCTGTCTCTCGGCTCACAGGCCTCATTCATATTCCTGTGTTTTCTGTCGTGGGCACAGGCTCTCTGATTGCATTTTTAAATTGGCATTGTTGCGCTGTGGTGCCTTAGAATGACCCAGAACTAATTGGAGAAAGTTAGCATTGGCCGGGAAACACACCTTGCCCTTTCTCGAGCTACCCTAAGTCTCCCGAGGCTGACTTGAAAGATTTATCAGCACCAGGAGGCTCTAAAGACAGAGGGAACCAGGTGCAACAGTGCATGCCAGGAATCCCAGCCCCCGGGAGGCTGAAGCAGGAGGATCACCGTGAGTTCAAGGCCGGTCTGAACTAAGTACTGAGAGCCTTTTACATAGTTTGCTTTGACTTGGGATAAACTGGCCGATTCACGACGGTCGTGTTTTATTGGAGGGAGGGTGCTGGTAGTAGTTGACATTCAAAGCTGTTTGACATTTTAAAAGTTATAATGCCATTTTAAAAGCTATAATGCCACTAATATATTTGTGTATAATTCCTTACGGTTTATATAAGCTTTGAAGGCTATTCTCAGCAGAGAAGCTTTTAATTAAAAGTATTTGTTTGCCTCTCCAAGCCTCCTTAGAATAAGGCACTGTTATTCATCTCAGTTTTTCTGCCTTCTGGCCTCTGGATGATTCAGTGTATGTAACGAGAGAAGAACGTGTAATGATAGTTTCAGTGTTTCGTCACTCGCCCCCCATCACCAGTCCCTGCACGAGGGCAGCTACTCAGTTAATTCATACTAGGTAGGGCTCAGCGCTGCCCACACAGCCCGCTCCCTGCCCATGGTCACAGGCCCGCCTGGCTGCCACTGTGGAAATCTCACTGCACTGAAAATTCTCCTCTGCCTCCCAAGTCGTAGCGCTGTGTGTGTGTGTGTGTGTGTGGGGTGTGTGTGGGTGTGGGTGTGTGTTCTGAATCTGCTTTATTCACAAAAATATTCTGGCTGTGGCCCATAAGCTAATGATTACGTTTCTGGTCTACATGCAGATGTATACGTGGACTGTAAATGTTGCAAAGGGGTCGTGTTCTGCTGCTCACCCTTTAGGATGTAGTCGAGGTGTGAGAACACACGGCATGGGACTCTCTCCAATCTGAATCCACCTTGTGACTCCCTCCTTCCCCTCCTCATGCTTCTCACTCGGGCTTCTGTGACCACACAAGTGCACCTTGGAACAACCTCCTAGACCCCTGTGCCTCTGTTTACCTTCTGCGCCACTCTCCGATGAATCTTACAATTCTGTTGTGTGTGCCTATTTTCTTCTCACATCTTTCAGGTGTTTTCCGTTATTCATAACAGAGCATTGAAACTCTATCCAGTCAGTTTAAACGTTGCATGACAGGATTGCAACTGATTTCCCACTGTACGTCTTCCTCTGTAGCAATCCTCTCACACCTCGCTCTTTTCCTTAGCATGTGTCTTCAATATGCAATGAATATATTCCCTGTGGGGTGCCGGTTGATGTGCACATTGTATCCTGTGCCCTTTGGCTTCTCTTTGTCTTCCTCTGCCCCTGGCCTGCCCTGTCCCCAGAGCACTACACTGCAGATCTGCACGTTTTCTCCTTCTACCCCTATCTGAAAAATAGATCCAGTAAATATTAGTTGCTCAACAAATGTAGCAATGAATGAATGAGTTACTGAATAAGCACATCCATACAGTTAACCCATGGGAAATTGTGTGTGATGTTTTATAAGCAACAAAACAAAACTGAGGTTTGAAACATGATTTTTACCGGTCAGTCCCTGAGTCAAAAGGCTATTATGACTCTGCTCCTCTTTGGCAGTGGTTTCCTAATCGGGATAATCCGGTCATGGGATCATGTCTCCTCTGCTTATAATCCTTCAAGGGCTTCTTCTTGCCTTCCCGATCAATTTAATGTAAATCATTTAAGTGTGCCTGGAAGGTTTCCATCCACGGCCACAGCTCTCCTCAAGCCTGTTTTGCTTTTTCACTTGCTGGCTGTGCACCTGATGGAGCCTCGATGCTCCTTCCTGTGAGGGTCTGGCCGCGTTGGGTTTCTATTGCTAGGTGCTGTTCATCTTCCCTGAGCCAGACTCCCAGTGGCTCACATTGATCCCAGCTGCCCAGCGTTCCCCACCGCTGATCCCCACCATGGATCCCCATGCCTGGGATCCCCGACCAGATGATTTTCCTTCTTTGTATATCTTTGAAAGATTTTTTTTTTTTTTTGGTGGTAGCGGGATTGAACTCAAGACCCTACACTTGTGAGGCAGGTGCTTTTTCTACTGAGCTATCTCCCCAGCTGAAAGACTTTTATCCATAGATAGGAATGACGTGGAGATATTTTTTAAGAGAATAAAAAATTAAAAAATAATACAAAACAAAAATGGTACAGAATTCCAGGACAGGATGATAGGAAACTAACAATGGCTGTTACATTGTATATGGTTATCTTTAGAGTAGTTGTTCAGATTACCAGATACAGGCATGCAAAATTGATCAAACAATTAAGCCTTAACTGTTCATTTCAAAAAACCAATAGAAACCAGCAGTACAATTATTAGCTACCTTGTGTAGTGGACATACATTTTTCCCTTCCTTCTTTCTTTTCTCCTTTCCCCCATTCCAGTTTCTGGTCAAGTATATAAAGTATTAACTTAATGCATTTTAAATTGAGAATTTCATAACTTTCAGCTTTGTTCGCATAAATTTATCTTGACTTTTTGAAGCTCCTATGACACCCTCCATCCAAAACCCATGTATTTATTGTAAGTGAATGCTATGTTGAGAGCCTGGCATTTGATACGTCATCGGCGTCACATACCGACTTTACAGTGGATACTGTTACTATCTCCCACTTATTTGATCAAAGAAAGTCAGCCAGTTTAAGAAATTCACTCAGTGGATGAAGCTTTAGCTCAATCCTGGGCTATGTGCATTTTCCTCCACTTTCTGCAACACAGAAACGCTGCGTACAGTGTGGTCAATTAATATTCTGCGTGCACTTGACGTAGCTGCAGACAGTGCTGTTTGTGCGCTGGGACCTTTCAGCTACCCCTCACCCAGCTTCTCTCCTGGGAGGATTTTTTCAGGGCTCCTCCCTTACCCCCGGGTGCTGAATGGCCATGACTATGCTTTTGTGAGCAACTCTCCTACCCATTTCAGTGTTCTAGGTGTCATCAATTTCTGACCAGATTATAACGCATACAGATCCTCCTCCCCTTTTTACACTTAAAACTGGTCATAGTGATGTTTTTGTCCTTCACATATAGTATGAAGTTGTACAGTTTCTTTCTTTTTTTTTTTTTTTTTTACTTTGTAAGTTGTATAATGGAACTGTACAGTGAAATTGAAGAGTGTCACGTGTCATGCTACCTTGCAAAAGAGGGGCATACCCCATTCATATGAAGCGTGTGCTTCCAAGAAATGTACTTTGAGGCAGGTTAGAAGACCATAGACTTACAGAACATTTTCTAGATCCTTTAACCTGACAAGAGGCCTCCTGCATCTTTTCTTTTCTTTCTTTCTTTTTTTTTTTTTTGGCGGCACTGGGTATTGAACTCAGGACCCTGCGCTTGCCAGGCAAGCACTTATTCTACTGAGCCATCTCCCTAGCTCCCTTCCTGCATCTTGAGAAGAGCTTATGTTCATGTTCTTTCCCCATTCATCCACCTTTGCTTCCCTAATGGGTGAGCTCGGCTCTGTGTCTGGGCAGGTGGCATCCCAGCCACCACCTGGTCCACAGTTGACATAATGTCTGGCTTTAAAACACCTTATTTTGCTTGCTGTTTTACTTTTCTCATCACTGAGACAAAATATCCAACATCCAGCTCACAGTTTGTAGAGGTTTTGCTCCATAGTCGTCTGGCTCCATGGTAGCGTAATGGCTGATGGTCTTCACAGAGGAGAAATGGTTATGGTGTGGCCGGCTGCAGGGAGCAAATCACAAGCAGCAAGCTCACCTGCTCTCTGTCCCTTTATGTTCTCTCTGAGCTATAACAAGGGTATTCATTCTTGCCACCCATACCCGGGTGGGGCTTCTGTCTTCCACACTCTAACTCCCTGTATAATACCGTTAACAGGCACTGACACACCCTGATCCATCCTCTTTCCAAACTTCCCACTTAATGACTGCAGAAGGCTTTAGGGGAACAGCCAGATATAAGCACTTAAATAGCTGATAAACAAAGGAAGCTGTGTTGTTTTGTAAATAAAAAAAACACAATCCTTTCTATATAAAGAGGGAAATAAACTTGTAAGGAGAAATATAACAAAAGATGCTTAGTCATATTAGCAAATGATCCCAAGGTGTTTTAATTGATGCTTCTCAATGTGTTAGAAAGAGTAAAAAAGAATAGAAGGAGTCATGTTATGGTTTGTATCTAGGTGACCCCCCAAAGCCTCGTGCAGTCTTGGGGCAGCTTCTGGAGTTTGTGATTGATTACTGTGGGTTTGGATGCTGCCCCGGCCCTGGGGCAGGTGATTTGCATTACAACATAAAGTGGGAAGAGAAGCCAGCTGCTTGAGCTGCTGCTACCCCTCCCTTGTGCTCCTGCTCTTTGCC
>NDGM010977824.1:0-16535 GCA_002564305.1 Octomys mimax | reverse complement strand
AATCTGAGGTACAGGATCTCAGGATAAATCCTGAGGGAATTTCACTGACCTTATCAGATACAACTTTGAATATCTTGCAAAACACATTGAACTTTATGTCAAATAAGATAGTAACTTTGAAAGATAACAATATGATATTCACACATTTAAGTGATCACAATGAGGATATACTGAGTGGATTTAAAAACCCAATATATTTTGAAATTTATGTGCAGGTTTACTAACTAATGTTAATATAAAAGTGTTTGTGCAAATTATTTAGAATTAATTTGAAAATACAATTTTTCCATTAATTAATTTGTTAAATCATCCATTCATCTGGTCTTCCTTAATAACTTCTTAAATCATGAATTTTTCAAAATAGTGAAATTTAAATAATTTAACATACTCCTTCACTGATCTTGCATTGAAAAAGCAGTAATTCACAATAGACATTATGGTGAATATTATGAAGATAGAAAACTGAAAAACTAGGCTGATGAGATAGCTTAGTGGGCTAAGCACTTACTTAGGCAAGCACAGGTGCTGGCGTTGGATCCCCAGCACCACATGTAACCCCGGCCCAGCCCCCAGTACTCCCCCAGTACCACTGCGTCGGGCATGATGGTAGATGCCTGTAGTCCCATTGCTGGGGAGGCTGAAAACGGTATCACTAGGAGTCCTAGCTGTGTAATGAGACACTGAACAAATTAATTAATTATTTAAAATTAAAAGCTGAAATAGGAATACATAAAACATGATATTTAGGAATAAATATGAAATTAAAAGACATATAAATCTTTAAACACTGCAACAAATACAGAGGTATGGAAGCACGAGTTTGCTTCTCCTTTTTAAAGAAAAACAAGAATGAAGATAAATGTAATGAAAGCACAGTATTTCATACAGAGGCTGAAGAGGAAAGAGGTTGGATTCATGGTCTATGGCCAAAATATAGCAGCTTGGAATTTATAGGAAACACATCTGTAATCTATGTTAGTTGTGGCAAAAGGCTAGTCATCATAATAGAGTAATTACAAGTAAAATTACATACATTATATATATATATATATATATATATATATGATTTTCTCTTATATGAAAATTTGAATTGAAGATTTGAGAATAAACATTAAAGCAAAAAGACTAAAGTGTTTTTTTCTTTATATTTAATATATACAGTATGATGTTATAGAAGTCATATAGAAAGTAAAGCCTTAATATTTAATGAATTAAAATAGCCACCTTTTATTTTGTATTGTTTTCTGTCTATAATAAAAGTTCTAAATTATATTTATTTAGCCACATAAATTTTCAATTTTTGTAATAGTCCAGAGGTAGTAGCATAAATGATAAGATGTCCTGAGAAGATGCCGGATTGGCTGTAAGATACATGGAAATTTGAGAAGGCCACAATCGTTTATGTTAGAAAAAACATCTATATGGAAAAGCATTTAATTTATTCCTAGAAATTTGTTGTTGTTATTATTGTTTTATTATGTTTTATATTTAGTTTCATTTCAAGTAGTATATGATTAATGTTTTCAGTTTGGAACTATGGAGGACAAGAAAACGTTTTTGTAAAAAAGAACATATTCTTTTTGGAGGGTTTTAAATTGATAATTTTTGCATTATTTACTTAAAGGGCTGATTAAATTACATTTATATTGAAAAAAATTCCGATAATTTCAGTATAAAATACAGAAGACATATAAGCGTGCCATAAAAGTTTGAGGATTTTCTGCATAAAGGTGATTTTTTAACTGAGGTAATCTAGGAATATTACATCAAGAGAGAACATTGTCAGAAACTGAACTCTCAGACAATTTCAAATTTTAATCTTAGGAAGAGGACCTATAAAGTGAAAATTCAGAGAATGAACTGGAGAGATAGAGGAAGTATCTACAGAATATTTGCCTAGAAAGTTGTAAAATAAATACTATAAAATGATAAAGCTATTTAATAATGGAAAGAATAAAATTTTTCAATTAATTCAGATATTATATTTACATCATATACATAGTTGTAGACAATTCTGAAATGTAGAGTTTGTAAAATGTTAACAAGAAGAAATTAGAAATCATGCTGAACAGCAGAAATAAACCTAGAGAAAGGGAAAAATTAAATCATTGAATATAGAGACAACTTCTATCATTTCTCATAAATAGCTTAGCTGGAAAAATATGGGAGATCCAGACTAGAATATTTAAAAAGCAATCTTTGTCCACCTATGCACTGTATCAGTCTAACTCAGTAGCAGAAGGAGATTGTAACAAAATATGTTGCTCTAAGGTACACTTAATTTCACTGGTTTTTAACATTTCTAAATTCACTGCAGAATGCTAACGGAGAAATATTTAAGCAAGTATATGCAGTATTTTTATGAGAACTTGAAACTTTGCCTTCATATTTTACCAGAATAAATAGATCTTTGTTATTAAAGTTATTCAAATATGCTTTTTATTCAAGAAATTCAAATAATGAAATAATAAAATGTAGTGGAATTGATTTTAAAAATCTGAAAATTAGAACAGTTCATTTAAAATGTTTTATGTTAAATGGAAGAGTTTTTCTTAAAGAGAAACTCAATTTTTCAGTTTTAATGTCAAGTGAACATTAGATATCATATGAGTGAAATGATGTTTCAAGTCCATTTTAATTAATGAATTAGTCTCAAGTAAATTTTGAAAGGTTTTACAGTTAGCAAGTGTGCTCTTATGACAGAAAGGAAATTATTGTGAAAAGCTAGGGCAATGTAGATGTCTGAACATTCCTTACATAATACAAAGCTAAATGAATATTTATTAGAGAGCATATTGTTGCATTTTGTGTGTATCTGTGAAAATTATTAGCAAATGAAATAAATCGCATTGCAAAATGGTCAGAATTAGTACATGGAATAACAACTAACTGTATCCAAAATTTTATCAATTCTAAGCTATTAATTAATTATACATACAGATGTTCAGTTTTATTATAATAAAGGGAATATGTCTTTTTTTTTGTCTTTTTGAGAGTTTTGGTATGCAGTTCAGGCAGACCCAGAACCCAGAACTCTCCCTGATAGTCCTTCCCAGCCTCCTGCATACTGGGATTAGAGGCTGGTGCCACCCACCGTGCTGACTCCTGTTATGTTTCTAGCAATTTAAATACTTGCTTTTTATATGAAAGATGCCTTTCAATGTGGTGCCCTAAGTGGTGCTCTGTGCATCTAAGTGTTAGGTGCACAGTACATATCTCAATATACGCAGTATAGATATATTGAGAACATCATTTTACTAAAAAGGAGATATGTGTCAGGCAGGGTGGTACCCCCCTGTAATCCCAGTGCTCCACAGGCTGAGACAGCAGGAGGGCTGAGAGTTTGAGGCCAGCCTGAACTGCATAATGAAATCTTGTTCAGAAAAATAAAAGACAACAGCAACAAAAATCAGATGCACATCTTTTTTAATACTTTTTACATACTATCTTTATCTATACAAAAAGATGAGATTTGTGAGATGACAAAGCTTTTCAAAAGGAATTGCAAGAAAAAGAAATGGAACCAATGTAGAGCTTCACAAATCCTTTAGAGGATAGGAAAGACTGCTAATTTTATTTACTACTTTTATATTGTTAGTGATGAATAAGTATGTTTGCACGTAGCCAATAATTTTTACTGTTGTATGAATCAGGAACTGTGTGAGTTGCCTAACATAGAAAAGCATTCTGAATGATTTTAGCTTTTAAAAATTCAGTCCAGGATGTTGACAGGACAGCGGCACATTTTCCTCCACTTGTGGAACTACCTGATAAACATAAGAGAATGTGCTCAGTCTGTAACTATCAATAGAATACTGAGTAATTTAACATTCCTTCCACTAAAGTTGTCATCTTCTACGTGGATCTGGACTTTCCTTTCTGCCTATTGGTCATCAGCATTTGTTAATATTGATGATTATTCCAGAATTACTTGAAGATGAGAGAAAATTTGACCTGTGTTATTTGTGCTGTAACTACTTTCAGGTGTCTGCCTTTTTGTTAAGCCAACAGAAATATTGAACAAGAAATGGAGCAGGTTGGAATAACAAAAGCAAAACTTCTAATAGCGATAGAGCAAATAAAGGGCAATTATTCTGCTTTGCAGAAGTGGGATCTGTGCTTCTACCTTTCGTGAAAAGATAGAGAAAATGCTGATAAGTGAGTTACGCTAGGGAAGTGTGCGGAGGTTATGTTTTATGATCTACGTCTCGATTGCTCTAGTTATTTTCATACATAAAGCTGCTAATTCACTTTTTCCTCAGACTGTAATAAAATTCAGAGGCAGTGCTGTTGCTGTAAATTGTTCTGAAATAATTGGCTGGTGTACACCAGGTGAGGTGGACGAGCCTCTTCAGGAGCGGGTGTGTCCGCTATCTACAGCCTGCATTCTGTCTCAGTAGCCATTGCTACGTTCCATTCTGGAGGGTAAGATGCATCTTTTATGAAATTAACTTGAAGTTAGAGAAATTGTTTCTGCTTTAATTCTAGGTTCCAGTATGCCAGGAAGATATTCTCCATAGACTGACATGTGCCCTTACTTAATTTAGCCGTATTAAGTTGCACCATGAATGGTTGTTGTGAGTCACTTCATCAGCTTCAGCCACAGGTATTTGGGAAACACAACACATGCAAGTGTATTTTCATCATCATCATCCTTCATCACCATCATCAATAAATATTTTTTCCAGAAAAATTACAAAACTAACACCTTTGTTACAATAAAATTACACTTGCAAATTATAGTACAAATTTATATTTCTTACTTTTAATGTGATTAGTAGACTTGTGTTTGTATCTGAGAGATGTGTTTAATTATTACTTGTATTGTTTACATGAATTTAGTTTCCACTCAGAATTCTAATGAATGGATGAGTATGTTTCTGTATATGAGTATATATTATTTGTGTGTTATACTTTATACTGTAACTGTCATCCTTACTTATCATTTTTGAAGAATGTTAAAAGAGAGATGTTGGATTCATAGTAATAAAACAGTGTCACTTTGTTCTTATTTTATTTGTTGTATTATATAATAATGTGTGAAAACTTTGCTTAGTGTATTTTCACTGACTGTTGATCATTTCTTTTACTAATATTATTGCAGGTTACTAGAAGTAATTTGGAGCATCAACTACTTTTTCTTTAGACCACTAAATGCTTTGGGTAGCAAAAGAATTTTAATATATTTTGTCTAAAACTCATGCAACTTACTAAAAATTGTAAATGTTTAATGGCTACTGTTTTGAGTGCTTTTTTCCTATTATTTTTCCTACAGTATGCTCCTTATTAGCAGAGATAACACCAAAAGCAAAATTAATGTACCTGATCTATATGGGTAGATCATTTATACTGGAAGCAGATGTAACCTACATAAATGGCAACTTAGCATTACAGTACATAACAAAAACTTTTTAATATCAGTAAAGACAATAAAGTGCTCCCTTAATCTAAGTACTGAGCATTACTAATCTTTTAAAATTGAAGTCTAGGTTTCTCAAGATTCAATTTGAATAATCTCCATCTCTGTCTCTGTCTCTGTCTCTGACACTGTCTCTCTTTCTCTCCCTCCCTCTGTTTCTGTCTCTTGTTCTCTCTTAGCTCTCTCGCCACTAAAATATATATTTATATACATATAAAATTATGGCATTATGCTGTACATATCAAATATATGTCTATATATGTGATATTATTATGCATTATTAATTATCTATATATTTTGTAATACTGTGCTTAACAAAATACACAGTTTTGATTGTCTTATGAGGTGTTCTGCTGAACTTCACTTAACTGTCTCCCTAGAGTCTAGTGTTGGTATCTGTTTCTCCCTTTTATGTTCCTTGACATATCTTGGTGGCTTAGAATTTGGAAACGGTGATAATGTTTACATAGCAGAAATTCACTGCTGCAACAAATTCAGACTATTGTCCATCACTAAAACAACTAGTTTTAAAATATTTATTAACATGACACCTGACACATATTCTGTATTTTCACCTCCTGCCGTAACTATTAATGACTGTCTTAAATATCTTTTCATTCCATTAAAATTATAATAAATCTAGGATACTTTTTCTCAATACACTGCATTTATCAGTTAAGTAAATCAAATCACAGAATCCCAGTGTCCCTACTAGTCGCAGTTTGCATCCACATAAAAACTGTTGACTATTGGATCAGTGTAATATATTGACAACCTTTTTAAATAGTCTAAGAAACTTTCTTTGCAATGACAGATCATCTCTTCCGTACAGCCAGTCAGTCTTCTTCCCTCCCTCTCACCTCTTTGCTTGCTTGTTTTCTTTTTCTTTCTTTCTTTCATGCTTTTTTGCTTGCTTGCTTGCTTGCTTCTTTGCCTTCTTCCTTTCTTATTTTTCTGGGTGATTAGATCTCATGTTAAGTTTGTTTTCAAACCTGTGGCCACGATTGGTCATTCTTCCTTACCCCCGGAGTATTTGGAAACCAGTTTGTGCCACCTGCCAGGGTCTCTATTACTCATTCTCTTTCTAAAGCTTCAAATTTAATTTTTACTACTATATACATGCATATAGTATACAATAAGTAAATTAATTATGGAACTTTGGCACATGGACATAGCACATGTGAATTATTTCCACTTCCCATTCTTGAGAAAACAGTCACAGGAATGTTTAACTTCCATC
This sequence comes from Octomys mimax, assembly GCA_002564305.1. Classification (NCBI taxonomy): domain Eukaryota; kingdom Metazoa; phylum Chordata; class Mammalia; order Rodentia; family Octodontidae; genus Octomys; species Octomys mimax. The sequence goes on along the minus strand of NDGM010977824.1, from coordinate 9,876 downwards.
TTGAGGTCACATGACCCCTTTTTCAGCGCTATCCTTTCAACTGCCCATGAAGAACTGTTTAATAGGTCACTTGCCTGGCTCTGACTTAACCTGTTACTATTTTTTCATAGGTATATTTTCTGTGAGCCTTCATGAATTTATTCATATACTGAAAAGAAGGATGCTTCAACCTTGGAAATTTTTATTGATCACAGTGTAGTTGTGAGCCACTCTCCTTTGAGGTGGCCATAAGAGTTCGGTTGTTCTTTTATTCTTCCAACTCAAACTCCAAATCCTTTCACACTGAAGTCTTGCTTTACCCATGACCCTAAAATTGGATAATCATCAAGTGCACACATTAATGCAAACATACACATAAACACACACTCACACAAAACAAGTACTGTAAGCTATAAGTCCTTATGTTCATATTCCTGTTCTGTAGTTCTTAATACTGACATGCTATCTAGTTAAAGGCTTTTAACATTTTCTTTGTATTTTCAGTTCTCTACAATCGAAGGTAACATAAGGGAAGGATTTTTTCTTTCCTTTTCACTTCATTTTTCTTTATGAAATATACTTGCTCAGTGAACAAGTTACTGGAAAATTTTGAGACCATAAATTATGATTATGATTTAAATTATATATTATACTGAACTAAATTCAATGAATGTATTTATCTTTTTTTGTATTTTAGGGAATGGTCTACAGGGTGTTCAGGGTCTCACTACTGGATCAGACTCAGGGATTCTCCTGTTTGAAGCCTCCCAAGTGTTGGGATCACAGGTGTGTGCCAACATGCCCAGTCTCAATCTCAGTGCACCCTGGGGGTGAGGCCGGCATGGGAGGCCTGAGGATCGAACCCCTGGACCCTGTGCCAGTGAATGTAAATAAGATTTATGTATATATAATATATATAACATTGAACAATATATTCTATGTGTGTAGATTGTGCCAAAAATATATACACAATTTAGGAAAATAAAAATCAGGTCTGGGAAAATAGCTCAGCAGCCTAAGTGCCCACCTAGGAAGCACAAGGACCTGGATTTGATCCCTAGTACTGCATGTCGAGCAGGTCCTGCACTGTGCCAGCCACTGAAACTAGGCACAGTGACACACACCTGTAAGCCCAGCTGCAGGGAGGCTGAGACAGAAAGATCACTATGAGTCCAAGCTGTGTAGCAAGACCCTGTACCAAATTAAAAAAATAATAATCAATTAAAATATTTTAATAAAAGAAATATTGTATACAACTTTTCAACAATGTTACTCTCATATGGGGGACTCTAAAAGATGTTGCATATTGCTGAAAACCACTGTACTGTTGGCCTTTAGAGAAGAAATTGAACAATCACAAGGACCAAGGTTAACCAAGCAGTAGTTCATCACATTAATAAATGTCTGGAGGCTAATGGGTACCATTCTGAGAATCTCTTATAAGCATAGAGGCCAAAGGTCACTTACATAAATCTCATGAAGTCTCAATAAGTTTAGTATTAAAATATTTATACCTTCTTTAAAAAATGAAATAATAGGAAGAACAATAGCTTTAGAACTTGTGACCGATGGAGAAGGCCCTCTAATGGGGAAGATGATACATTTTTCAGAGTTTTCAACTTTCTTATATAGTTCAAACCATAACACTTCATGAAAATTAAAATTTGAATAAAAATATACAAATTACATATTCAAACAGTGGTAAATTATAAAATAAAAATCATACATACTCATATTACTTGTTGATAAATTTTTTTTCTTTTTTCTGTCCATCTTTGTATGCAAGCAGATTTACCCCTTTCTCTACATGTTAACATTTTCCATGTTATTATCATACTTAGAATTTCAAAATATTTAAATACTATAAACATAAATGCATGATATGAACCTTAGTCTAAAACATCCTGAATATATTGATATTTTTTAAATATAACTTGTCAAAATTGATTATAAATTATTATGTATAAATTTTTACTGAGGTAACTTTTTTCTTTAGTCCATACTTCTCAAGAGGGACATGTTGATACAAGAGAAATATTTACCTTCACATTCATGATCATTGTAAAAACTTGTTTCTCTCAGTGATGCCATTCATTTTACCCTTTTCAGTATTCAGTCATTTTCAAATGTTCAACATGACTTATAATAGCTCATGTTTTATCATGGTTCAATATACCTACAATTTGTTATAGGTTTAGTCACATTATATGCTTGATCAATGTTTATATTACCTCTTTGGTACTACCTCATTTTTTTCAAATATTTTTTGGAAACCAAGTTCTTCATAGAAATTAATGCTACTTTTCTTCTTTTTGGTAAAGAAATCTTAATTTTTTTTCAATTTGTAGTTTTACTTGCAAATTTAAAATGCTGAAAATGTTTTTATAGTGATACCTCAGTTTACAAGCTTAATTTGTTTTATGATTTTTGGGGAAGATGGCTCTGTTATCCAATGTAGAATTTCCATGCAGAAGCAGAATTTTGTCAAATGCTTTTGTTGCAGAATGGATTGTTTGCAAACAAAACATTAGAGAGCCAAGTGCTATGTTATTATAAAACTCTTTCTCAGAAATCAAGATAATATAAATAAATCACTAAGTACCATTAATGAATGAAACCACCGAAACTTACATTTGTAAAAACATGCTTAATTTACTAAATTCTAATTATGCTACTTAACTGAAGTAAAATCCTTAACTCTTTACTTCTAATGAAAGCTTATTCATATTGTAACATAGTGCGCCTTTTCACAATTACCACTTTGCCAATCCACTCTTATCCCAAATTTCAAGGCTGTCTTTACCATTTCTTAAGTATGATATATTTCTCTACAAATTACTTTAAATAGAAATTTGAAACTTATTTTGTACTTTGAATCTGTTTGATCAGAGAATACAGAGCAGGAGGTGGAGTAAACTGTGGAATAAACACAGATGTGGTGTCTCCTTAGCAAATTATAGTAACTGATATGACATTGTAATAATTTTACATTTCTACGTAGGCTACATGGGCATAAACTTGTGCCCAGGTCCTCTGATGATGGATGTCTTAAATCCATGGTATCCTCTTCTCAAAACCATCACTAAGAAAATGGTAGTAGTCATGAGGACAACAATTGTTATGCCCAGTAGGTTGAACTCTATAGAGTTAGGGTAATGAGAACACTTTTTATAATTAGGTTAAAATGCTGACAATCTTGATAATTGCGAGTTATATCTAAGACTAAAATGGGAAAATTATGGAAAATTGAAGTTCTCATTGATTGATATTATATTCTTTGAGAAAGCCAGAAATGACTGTATTCTAAGAAATAATCAATAATAATAAAAGACATGATTAATATGTGATGTCTCTTTTAAGCCAAAGAATACTTTTCAACTTGAGTGGACAATTCTAATTCTTGCATTTTTTATTTCCTTTATTCAGAATAGGACCTAATTTTAAACCATTATTGGAACAGAATTCGTATTCTAGTCATTTTTTTCCACAGGATGCTATCATTTTAGTACATAAATTACAAAATAGCAAATGACTAAATCAGTCAGAAAGCATGTGAACTGTACTAGACACTAACTCACTGTAAGTGTCCACAGTATGTGCCGACTTCCACACTCAAGTCTGAGATGGCCACAATGCTGAGGGAGCCGCAAGTGACACAGCACACAGCATGATCAGATTTCATATCCTTTTTTTTTTTTTTTTTCCAAACCAGGGATTGAACTCAGGCCCTTGCACTTTCCAGGCAAGCACTTACTGTACTGAGCTATCTCCCCTGCCCTGATTTCATATCCTTAAAGCTCTCTTATGAAAGCCAAGGGAGAGACATACGCTTATAAAACTAATTTTTGGATATAATTTTCTTCTGATTGTTCTGCGGTTACAGCACCTTTTCTCTCTCTTTCCTTTTATTTTTGAGGCATCTGGGGGAGTGCTGGGGATTGAATCAGACACTCATACAAGCTGGGTAAACACTGCACCGCTGGGCCACACTCGGCTTAATCAGTCCTTTTAAACAAAAATGAACAAATAAATAAATATATATAACAAGTCACTTAAAAAAAAAATCAGTCCCTTTAGTGTCCATTACCATGTGCAATTTTTCTGGGCTTTTTGGTTTTGTTTTGTTTTTCACTCTGATTACTTGACCTTAATCATCCTGGGGACTCACTAGGAATGGAGCACAATGCAATGAATATTAAAATAAAATGTCAGTGGCCCACTTGGGCCCCTTGCAGCCTGTTGCACAGTACACATGGGCCAAGGCTTTTATTTTATTTTATTTACCTATATATTGTACTATGGATCGAACTTAGGACCTTGAGCTTGCCAGGCAGGTACTTAAGTTGCTGAGCTATCTTGGTTAAAGTTTTTGTAAAAAAAAAATTCTTCATTTAGGTTTCTGAGTCAGTACGTGTATCAAAGTCTAAGCAACACAAGATAAAGGAGACATTAACTGGTAGTCAAACTGATAGTCTCTAAACCCTGACATAGAATGCCGAGTGGCCACCCTTCTCAGAACTCCAACCTAGTCTCTTTGTAGACAAGCTACAAAGAACAGCATGCAGTGAACAGAGACGCGCAGAGGCTAAGGCATGCTGACATCTGGCTCTCTCCTCCTTGGCATCTTTCTCTTGGCAGTCCACTTCCGCATTCCAGGCTAAGCGACAAATAAAGTACAAGACTTTGTACTCAGGATCGATCTGACTGGATACACTTCTACAGGAATGTATTCTTTACCTGTTGTGCCCACGACTTTATTTCTGCTGGGAGTGAAGTTGGGATTGAAATGAGCAACACAATCTAGATTACGTGCAGACTAAGTGAAAAAAGAGAGCTCAGCAGTCAGAGGAGCTGGGACATGAAATCACACACGCAGAGGTGCACACACAGCACCACGCTATCCTAGACAGAAGACTCCTTCAATCACTGCCTTAGAGTCAACCTGGGCCAAGTCTTTATATCAGAAGTCTCTGTAGCGGTTAAAGAGCCACATGCTAGGGCGCCGATTTCTAACTCCGCTGGGATTATGAGTGAACAAATCACAGCACCTTAGTTGTTTCTCTTCTTTTTATTTTTCCACCATAAACTTTGAAGAGTTTAAATTCTTAATGAAACAGCTGGCCCTGGGAAGTTACCCTTACTCCTCACCGCAGGCAGATGGGGCAGGTCCCAGGGAGGCCACCTGGGCTGGGCATGGCCGGGCGCCCATGCTGCTAGCAAACCAATGGAGTCAGGCCTGATAATTGCTGTTTATTCTAAGTAAGTTTTATTGTTTTTATGTTTGGTAAGATGGTGTTTACTCAATCATCATTTTTATTAATGCTTTTTACTATAAAATTACATAGCATAAATTTTTATATGGAGTTAGTGTTTTAATAAAAAAACTTTTTAAATTTCGTTGAGATAATTTTACTCATTTTATCTTTGCCTTTATTGTTACTTTTTTAGGTTTTTATATGTCTTTTCTCTTTGCTAAATGATAACCTGTTGTCCTAACATTATTTCAAGGGGAAAAAATGTTCTTCTTGGTTTTATTTTATTTTTGGTGGAACTGGGGACTGAACTAAGACCCTTGTGCTTGCCAGGGAAGAGCTTATTCTACTGAGACATCTCCCTGGCCTCTCTTTTCTTCTTGATTTCAAATCCTGTATTTACTATATGATAAGTAAAATACGTGTGCTTATAGACTTTCTTTTCATTTCTTTTTTTTTCCCGACTAATTTCTAAATTAAAAAGTATGTAAAGCCAATGTTTTCAGAATATCTCATTAGTGAGTCAGCATACATAAAATGATTTTCACAAAGGTCCATTGTGAGTAATTATCCTCTCTCTCTCTCTTTCTCTCTCTCTGTCTCTCTCTCCCTCTCTCTCTCTCCCTCTTTGTCTGTCCCTCTCTCTCTCTCCCTGACTTTCTCTCTCTATGCCATTTAATTTTTCCCAGTAATTTCATATCTCATTTACATACTGATTATAAATGAGACCAAATTATTACAAGGGAGCTAGTTAGACCTTTAATCTTACTGAAACTTAAATATTCATTAAATGACCCAAAATTTTAGTTCCTTTCAGGAGCTATCATGACTGAAAGGTAAAATAATACTGTTTTCCAAGTTCCGCTGAAGAAACATACTACTAATTGCTTTTTTATACTCCGGCACTTGTAGTAAACACCAGGTGTGATCTACAGCGTGAGAGCACCCAGAGCCAGGCAGAGAACATTTTATGTTGTGATTAAATGTTCTTTAAATGCATTTCCTGTAATACCGATTCCTCAAAGCTACCCCTATAACTTCAACCAGATGCTAATTCTTTGAACTGTAATTAACAGTGTGACACTTATGAAGTAATTTTTAGAATGATTACAGTCACTATACTTTTATTCTCCAGAAGCGCTAAGTACTGTAATCATCACCTGCTCACCGTGAGTCTTACTGCTCCACAGGCTATTAGCAATGGATGGCTCCATTTAACCAGAGCTTCATCCCTAAATGAATTATCAGTGACTGAAGTTTTATGTCCAAAATAGAGCTGATAGACACTGCTCCTGTTTTATGACAGGGAAGTTATTCTCACATATAAAATATGCTTTAAAAGTGATGGGCTTTTTTCTGTTATTAACATCTATTTTTTTTTAACTTTTGCAAATAATCTCTTCAAAGGACTCAAATTGTCTTTAGCATTGTTTTTAATTCTTCTTAAAAGTTAAACTACGTTGGGTTGAGGGTATAACTCAGTGATAGAATGGTTGCCTAAAGTATGAAAAACAGTGTTTATTCCCAACAGCAGAAAAAGTGTAATACTATGAATAATAACATTCTGATACCTTTTGGACACAGAAAGATATGTCATACCATCTCGCTTGTACCGGGAACACAGGAAGCTGACATCATAGGACTTAAGAGTAGAGTCTGAGTCTAGAGTGGCGGCAAAGGGTAATGTTCGAAGGACAACCTGTGGGCACTAAGTTACACTTAGACATGAGAGAGACTTCTCTAGAGTGCTTTGCATAGAAAAATGACTTTAGGTAACAAGTATGCACTGTGCATTTCTCTTTTTTTCTATCAAAAAAGAAAAATGGACCTGGAAAATTTTTATTCTAGAAAATTGTAAATGTTTGGAGATGTTAGATATGTTAACTTGATTTACACATTACATATTAAATACATTTATCAAAATAGTTAATTACTCCATAAATATGTATAAGTTTTATAATTATATATCAGCTAAAATTAAATTAAAACTCAATCTAGTCTATTTTATGCTTTGTTTTAAATTTATATGAGGTAAAATAAATTTTAGGAGAGATAAATATGACTAGATATTTGTATGTATTTGGACAAGTCATATCAATAAACTTTAATTCTACAAGAAAAAAAAGGCAAGCAGATTGCTTTCTTATTTTTCTCTTCATGAAATCTGGAATGAGCTTAAAAGTTTAGACAGAAATATTCATTTTCTTATGCTATTATTACTTGATATTGAAAAAAAAAAACCATCATAATCCAAATAACAATCCACCCACACTTTTCAGAGACTGCAAATTACTTACGAAGATTTGTTCTTTGTTGGTTAATTCAATTATGTGCTCATTAGAGCCTGGTTCTTGTCTTTTAGTCTATGTTTCTCATAATGAAAGAGGAAGGCCTGGAGTATTAATAAGTTGTCCCAGTGATGGTGAGCTGGCCCCGATTTATTTATTTATTTATTATTTTAGGGAAGGGTCTACAGGGTGTTCATGGACTCATAGTGATCCACCTGTTTAAAGCCTTCCAAGAGCTGGGATTACAGGCAACCTCCACCACGCCCAGTCTAGTGAACTGGCTTTGAAGGTGCCACTGTTTGTGGCAGATTCTTGAGACACAAGCTGAACATAAAAGCTACATCAAAGCAGTGGCTACTGCTGATTATTCAACTCTATCATAGACATTTCCATCACCAACAACCATATCTGAGGATCAATGAACGCTTAATGGATATCCACAGAATGACTGAGCAAATCTTTGGTAACTTTTTTTCTATGCCTTATTTTCTACTGTTACAATGGCAGCAGTGATGCTGAGTGATTCTACTGTTACGATGGCAGCAGTGATGCTGAGTAATTCTACAGTTACGATGGCCGCAGTTTCTGAGCGTAAGCAAGGTATAAATATAACACCTGGAGTGTAGATGCTGCCATGGCTTGCATCAAGATGGTTCCCCAGAGCTTCACGCAGCCACGGGGGCTCGGGGGGGGGGGTCTTTGCAGGAGTGGTTGAATTAGAGTATGCCATGCTTGGGTTCACAATGAGTGATTTCTATATTAGTGTACTGATTGGCTTGGCACAGCTCAGGGAGGAGATAATGAGAAGACCCAACCTGGGTGTGGGTGCTGCCCACCCTGGGGGAGGGCAGGCTGGATAGAATGCCAGGGACAGAAGAGGGCCGCTGTGGTTGCTTTCTCTCACTGCCTGCTACTTGCTGCCGTCGGCCCGCCATGAACTGCTTCTCCCATGTGATGTTGCTCTGCCTGCTGCCCTCCCCATGAGCTAGCCCACTATAAACTGAAGCTACAAGAAACCTTTCCTCCCTTAACTCTCAGTGACAGGTATTTCATCTCAGCAATGAGGAAAGTAACTGAAAAGAGGTACATTATACTTAGCGATTATTGTTAAAAATGATTTGCCTTAGAAAATGTTGATTACACTTCTGCCAAAAAAAGAAAATGTTTATTAATTTATAAAACCATTGGTGAGATAAAGATTGTAAGATTTCATTGATTTTCAAAGGTATTTACTGTTGGGAAAGTATTTTTTTCTATTATTGTGAAATTATATATTGTTTGCCTTCTCTCTTACCAATTTTACTTTTTTATGCATTTGGTTGTCACAGGGTTTCACTATGCAGCTCAGACTCATACTGATCCTCCTGTTTTCAGTGTCTCCAGCACTGGAATAACAGGCATGCATCACTACTACCAGACTTGGTCTGTTGGGGCAGGGCCAGTGTGGCATGTGGGCCCGGGGATCAAACCCTGGTCCCAGCACTTGCCAAAGCAGGCACTTAATCCACGGAGCTATCTCTCAGGCCCTTCTCTTACCAATTTTAAATCGTGTTTATTCTCAGAGCTGGTCTACAATGATCTCAATATACTTAGCAAAGGAAGTAGATACTTCCTAAGGTCTCAAATGGAACATACTCTAGAAGACTGCGGTATATTCTGTCAAGGTTGTAGCAGGATGTACAGCATTTACAAAATAGACTGGCACCCAGGCATAGAGGCATGACATGGACCAAAACTAATGGGTACCACATTGTGTCTACTGAAAATGGTAGTGAGTCCAAAGGAAATTGATACCAAGTTCTTGGTGGTTAAACTTCCAACAAATGATAAGGATCACGACAAAATTTTCACATCTCAATGCTTTGTATGCCAAATTTGTTGAATTTCAAGAGTTAAGTTCAAGATATGGCTGTACTAGTATTATAAATCCAAGAGGTCCTTTCTACCAAGAAGGTACACACATCATCTGGGCTGAGAAAAAAGACATCATTTTTTAAAAGACCATGATTAGTAAAAATGTTTTAATTACAAAAGAGAAAAATCTGAGGGAAAGCCAGGGAATGAGGACCTGAGTTACTGAAAAGGTAGAACATCAGATCCCCTGCCTTAGGAAATCAAAGGGTCTATTTTCATTTGTTTGTTTCTTTGTTTTTTAAATTTTTATTCATCTTAATGAGAAAAAAGATAAAATAACAATGAAACAGTTTTAAAACATTTAGGACAGTTACAATAAATGATACATTGCATATTGTTGTTTTCATAGTAGTTATTCAGAGGACAAGATGCAGACATGATCAATATTAGTATAAACCTTTATACTCATTGAATTAAGATATATATATATATATATATATATA
>NDGM010977792.1:0-11775 GCA_002564305.1 Octomys mimax | reverse complement strand
GGGCATCAGTGATGGTCACATAATACTTGCTGGTCTCAAATTTCCACAGGGAGATGTCAATGGAGATACCACGCTTGTGCTCAGCTTTCAGCTTGTCCAACACTCAGGCGTACTTGAAGGAACCCTTCCCCATCGCAGCAGCCTCCTTCTCAAATTTTTCAATGGTCCTTTTGTCAATGCCACCAAATTAGATGGCTGGTGGTGGTGGACTTGCCGGAGTCCACATGTCCGATGATGACGATAGAAATGTAAGTCTTTTCCTTTCCCATGTTGGCTTGGATTTAGTGTTGGCTTTCACTATACCTGTGCTCTTGCAGCAAACACATTGCAAAAAAGAAATTTCTCTACTCTGAAAAAAAAGGAATTCCATTTGACCCAACTCTTCCCCTTCTAGGTCTCTTCCTGAAAGAATTAAAGACATCATATTACAGTGACCCACACCCATGTTTATAGCAGCACATCTCATAATAACTACATGTTGGAAACAGCCCGGATGTCCATGAACAGATGAATGCATAAATACAGTGAGGTATTTACACACAGTGGAGCACACTACTCTGCTATAAAAAAGGATAAACTTCAGTCAATTGTAGGAAAATGTATGCACCTTGAGACTGTAATATTAAGTAAAATAAATCAGACACATAAGCTGAAATATTGTGTGATTTCTCTTATGAGAAACCTGAAGTATAAATAGAGAGCAAAATAAAAGGTAGATGACAGGAAGTCGGCAGATCCTTCTCAAATGGGAGGGGAATCTAGATGCAGGGAGCCTCTCTGCTCCTTTACGTCTGCTGACAGCCATTCTTCTTGTGCAGCCAGCAGCAGTCCAGACAAGATTGTGAAGGTCGGAGTGAACAGATTTGGCCATACTGGATGCTTGGTCACCAGGGCTGCTTTTAACTCGGGCAAGGTGGATGTTGTGGCCATCAATGACCCCTTCATTGACCTCAACTACATGTTCCAGGACAATTCCACCCCTGGCAAGTTCCATGGCATTGCCAGGGCTGAGAATGGGAAGCTCATCATCAACGGAAAGGCCATCACCATCTTCTAAGAGCGAGATCCCACCAACATCAAGTGGGGTGATGCTGGCACTGAGCACGTGGTGGAGTCCACTGGTGTCCTCACCACCATGGAGAAGGCTGGGGCTCACCTGAAGGGTGGTGCCAAAAGGTCATCATCTCTGCCCCTTCTACTGATGCCCCCATGTTTGTGATGGGTGTGAATCACAAGTATGGCAACTCCTTCAAGATTGTTAGCAACACTTCCTATACCACCAACTGCTCAGCCCCACTGGCCAAGGTCACCCATGACAACTTCAGCATTGTGGAGGGACTCATGACCACAGTGAACACCATCACTGTCACCCAGAAGACTGTGGACAGCCCCTCTGAGAAGCTGTGGCATGATGGCCGAAGGGCTGCCCAGAACAGCATCCTTGCATCCATTGGCACTGCCAAGGCTGTAGGCAAGGTCATCCTGAAGCTGAGTGGGAAGCTCACAGACATGGCCTTCCATGTGCCCACTCCCAATGTGTCAGTGGTGGATCTGACCTGCTGCCTGGAGAAAGTGGCTAACTACAACAACATCAAGAAGTGGTGAAGCAGGCGTCAGATGGTCCCCTCAAAGGCATCCTGAACTACACCAAGCACCAGGTTGTGTCTTGTGACTTCAACAGTGACACCCATTTTTCCACCTTTGATGCTGGGGTGGAATGATCACTTTGTCAAGCTCATTTCCTAGTATGACAGTGAGTTCGGCTACAGCAACATGGTTGTGGGCCTCATGGTCCACATGGCCTCCAAGGAGTAAGTGGCCTCCACTACACCCCAGCGAGACCAGAGGGACAGAGAGGCCATGCGGTAGAAGTCACTACCCTACACGGAGAATTTCCTCTCACAGCTTCCATCCCAGGCCCCCTAGAAGGGGAGGAGCCTTGGGAGCCCTGGCTCACTTCCACTGCATACCATCAATAAAGCCCACTGTACCCTCCCCAAAAAAAATAGATGGAGAGAGGAAGAAGGAGAAAGGAAAAAGAAAAAAATTAATATGTGTGATGTACATACACCAACTCCACACAAGGAATGGAAACATTATCTACTGTAAACACATACCAACAAAATTGAAAACTTAAAAAAGATAGCAACAGCAGTAATCATTGCCAAAATGCAAACAAAGACCACACTAAGATAAAACTTTCCATCCGTTAGGATGGCTATTATGTAAACAAAACATAGAAAACAACAAGAGTTGGTAAGAACGCGGCAAAGTTGGAACCTGGATCTCTGCTAGTGGGAATATAAAAAGTTGCAGCTGTGGAGGCAAACAGTATGATAGGTCAAGAAATCAGACAGACTGAGGCAAGGTGATCCCAAGTTTTGGCCTAGCTTGGCAACCTAGTGAGAGACTGTCTCAAGAGCTTAAAAAAAAAAAATGGTGGGAATATTGAGGAAGGCAGCAAAGACCCTCATTTCAACCTCCAGGACCACAAAATAAACAAATAAATAAATAGAATTACCATGCGATCCAGTGATTCCACTTGCAGAGACATATATCAAAGCATTGGGAGCAGGGTCTCAATGAGAGGAGAGCACCCAGGCTCATAGCTGCCTTTTTCACAGAAGCCAAAGTGTGGGGAAGGACCGCGTGTCCACAGACAGATGAATGGACACTGTGGTCTGCGAAGACAAAGGAATATTTCTCAGCCTTGGAAATGAAGGGGAATCTGATGCATGGAACCACATGCACACATCCTGAGGATGTCATGCTCAGGGCAAGAAGCCAGCCACAGAAGGACAAATACTGTAGGTTTCTATGTCCAGGGGTTGCCTGGAGTAGCTGATATTGCACAAAAAATTAATAGCATGGTAGCTGTGAGGATCTGGGGGGAGGTCAAATGGAGTGTCACTGTGTAATGGGGACAGGGTTCACTTTGGAAGATAGAATCTTTCTGGAGATAGAATGTGGTAATAGCTGCACAACATGAGTGTATTTAATACCACTGAACTGCATGCTCAAAATGGTTAAGATGATAATTTTATGCATATTTTGTTCCATAAAAAAGGGTGATGCCAGGCATGGGGGACAAGCTGAGTGCATTAGGGCAGACTTCCTGACTGGTCAGAAAAGGGGAGCTGGGTGGAGTAGGACTGGAAGGGAGGGTGATGCAAAGCTGTCCCCTCTGGTGATGGCGGGAGGGTCATCTCATCCCTTTTTCCTCCCCAGACCCTGTAGGAGCACCCCGGGCTCCTGCACTCTCCGCCCCACAACTACTAATGTTCTGCTTCTGGAACTTGGGGGATGCTTCCTGTCACCCAAGCACAGCACCATGTCCCAGACAGGGCCCCAGCCCTCAGAGGGCTGTGGAAAGTATAGGTAGGGAATCCCCACCCCCTAGCCCCACCCCCAAGCCTTCCTCCTATGGTCCAGTGCATCTCTCTTCTCTAATTGCTGCTATAGCTCAAAGCCCTCCCAGCTCTGCTCTGCTTTCTTTGCTGCTCAACTTCAAAATTCTCTCCACTGTCATCAGCTTCAACCTCCCTTTGGTCTCCCTCCCTTGGAGCCAGTGGCACAAAACCATGCCCATACTCTCTGGGTCCCTGTCCCCTACTTGAGGTAGGCTTTTCCCTCTGCCTGGAATGATCCAGCAAATCCTGCCTCCACACGTGTTGCAGGGTCTGCAGAAATCACAAAGTATAATACTTCCTTGGGAAGGGCTATAAGTCACCTATGCACCCATCCATTCCAAACAGCAGAGCAATCTGCAGTGTGCAACTCTCCTCAACAGGGACAAGTGCCAGTGACAAGTGAGTATAATTACCCCTAACAGATCTTTGCTGCAGAGTGTAGCCTGGGGCTAATCCAGCTTGGGGATCTAACTTCTGGGTTGCAGGAAATGCATAGGATAGATAAACAAATCAGATGACTCACACTAAATAAAGAATGAGAACACTGTGTTACACAATGGTGTTGACTCTTCAAAAGGTCAAGATCAGCCAGTGTCTGTAATTTTATCTATTTGGGAGGCTGATCTATGAGGTTCACAAGTATGAGACTATCCTGGGCAATTTAGCAAGAACTGGTCTCTAAATAAAAATAAATAAATAGACGGACCAACTGACAGAGATAGGTGAAGCTGAGAATGTGGCATGGAAGCCACACCCACAAAAAGGTTCACAATTATCGAAAAATGGTCAGGTGGTCTGAAAAGATTGAAAAGGAACAACCATGTGCCTTATGAGCCTAGGTTGGGTGGTCTGAAATGTAAATAGAACCAAAATTCCTCTGGTCCTATTGGGATTGAAGCAGCCTCTCTCTTGTGGCCCCCGGTTCCTGAAGTCTTGGAGTTCCTAGAGTATTGCGGGAGCCCCTGGGCGCAAGGGCTTTTCAGCTCATTTGCTTCAGGATGGCCCTGTGCCCAGCACCAAGCACACGCCGAGGCTCCATAACAAACTCCAGTGGCACCCTATGCCAGCACTGTGAATGTCCCTAGTTTTACTCAGTCCCTTAGAGGTTTGGTGTCGTGGCCATTAGCTGCCGGGTTACAGGGAGGGAGACTGAGGCATGCACCGAGAGGTCAAGTAACTCGCCCAAGGCAATGTCCTTTGCAAGTGGCGCAGTTACAGTTTGCTACCAGGTCTGATTACAGGGTCCAAGTTTAATCTCTATTCAGTTAGTCCTGACAAGAGAAGTGGACGTGGTCATTCTGATTTTCATCTAGGGGGAGCTGCGCCTGGAATTAGTGGGGATGATCCTAAGGTGGAAAGAGGACAAGCAGAGGTTTTGGTATCAGACACTATCTGGGCCCCGTGGGGCAGGGAGTGGTGGTGTAGCCTGGGGGGGGCTCTGGCTCCGGCTCCTTGTGTGACAAATCCAGGCTTTCCACTCCTTGATGATCTTCAGGAAGTTTCTTAGCTTCCACAGGACTATTTTTCCCCATCTGCAAAATAGACCATGACAGTGGTATTTTATACCCTGGTTTTGTTGTGGTGATTTATGTGCATTAACCCTGGCAAGCACAGAGTTCTTGGTTGTTTGGTGTGGTGCTGAGGGTAGAATCCAAGGGCCGCATACCCGCTAGGTACCAGCTCCATGGCACCTGTCCCAAGGAAGCGCTTTCAGTGCCCCGTCAGATCCAGTGAGTGTGACTGGGCCCTCCCCACTTCCCAGAAAGGAAATGTAGCCTCAGGGATCAGAGAAGCTGCCTAGCACCCCACAGCTGATGGAAGTGCCAGAGCCAGCTGTCTGATTCCAAACCCTGCTTTCTGCATGTTTTCGCAAGCTCAGCCTGGGGCCAGGGCCAGTAGGGTCTCTACTCCCAAATCTTATCCGTATTGGAAACATCACACCACAGTGATGTATATGTGCCTGTGTTTATAGCAGCACAATTAGTCATAGCTAAATCTTGGGAACAACCCAAGTGCCCATCAACTGAAGAATGGGTGAAAAAGATGTATTTTTATACAGTGGAGTATTACTCAATTATAAGGAGAGATAAACTCAAGGCTTTTATAAGTAAATGGAATGCAACTAGAGGCCATACTCATAAGTGAAATAAATCAGACCCACACGTGTAAACATATTTTGTCTCACTACCGTAAGAACCTCAAAGAATAAATAAAATCTGAAATGTACGGTAGATATAGTAAGAGGAAAAGAAACTGCTCAAAAGGAAAGAACAATTGGATGAGGGAAAGGAGAAAAGAAAGAAAAGAAGGAAGGGGAAAATGTATGTATATAAGCAAGATAGGATTAGTGTACTACTAATTTGCATTGGGTTTTTTGAAGGGAGCAGTTAATGCTTAAAATTTTTATTTTGACCAATTTTACTCATTCCTATCTGGTGATCTGAGCAACTACTTTGAAGATAACAATGTGCAATATACCCACCCTTGTCGAATTCCTATCTTGTTTTTTTTGCAATTCTGCATAATTTCTAATGTTTTACCTATTATTTTTTATTCTCTTTAAAGTAAAAATATAATTAAAAAGTAATTGTCCTAATTAGGGAACAACAACAAAACAATGCTCCCCATGGCCCTCTCCTCTTCCCCCACCGTCTGTCCTCCCCCTCACTCACTCGCCCTTTTCCTCCGTTCCCTTCCTCTCTCCCCCTCCTTCTCTTTCTTCCAGCTGTTTTGATACGCCGCCAGAGCGCAGAGCGTCTACACCTGCGTCTCTATCCCTCCTTAGTCCCTAATTTGGGTCCATTACCCCAGCCTTAAAAGGAGCCACTCTTTAGGTAGCGGAACCGGACGCTTTCCAGTTTCCCACCTGTGTTGGTTGGGGCAGGGCTGAATGTCGCCAGGGAACGTTGACCTGTGGTGGGGGAGGTCCCCCTTGTGAGGAGCGGCCAGCCTCCCAGCCCACAGCCCCCGTGGCCAGGTGCGCCTGGGCATGGTGGCTGGGGCTAGGGAGCAGCACCCAGGCCGTCGTCACTCTGCACATCCATCATGGACTGGCTAGCTTCATAGTCAGGGCCACTGGTCCCCAGACAAGCTGTTTGCGCCTCTGGCTCCCCGCAGCCCAGAGAGATGGAGTCCAGCGCGGCTCACTCCTGGTGAGGACACCGCTCCCCAGGTCCAGATTCCCAAGAGTGCTGATCTTTCTGGGTGGATTAGCAGGGTTCCCTCTGAGGGCTGGCAGGGGCCAGAGCTGGGGATAGGAGAAGGTGCAAGGCAGGAAAGGAGGCTGGGAGCCTGTGTGTGTGTGTGTGGGGGGGGGTGCTCTCTGCTGCAGTCGAAGCCATCGCAGACCCTGCTTACCCCTCCTCTTCTCCGTAGCCATGGGAGGTGGGTCCCCCATCCTCTCTCGGTACAACCCAGAGAGGTTCCCAGCACCTGTCTGGGCCTCAGTTTCCTCATCTAGTCATACGAAGTGGGACTTGGCCACTCAGCAAACCCTGCACTGAGCTTCCATTCTTGGCCATGTGTTGCCCTGGGCTCAGGAGATGTGTGCCTGGAGACCCCGTAGCTCCCAGCGCAGGGCTTGGGATCCTAAGGGATGAAGGTTTGGGTTCATCACCGCGAGGGAGAGAGACCTTTCTCTGTCACGAAGAGCCTGCCAGACTCAGGCTGGGGACCAGCATTCTGTCTCTCAGCCTCCTGGGTGTATTTGCTCATTGTCCACGTAGAAGCCAGGTTCCCAAGGGAGGCGCTTGTGCGCAGGGGAGGAGGCTTGGTCCTTTGAACCCTGGCAGTTCCCTAGCTGGCAGAACGCTGGACGGTAAGCAGCCAGCCGGCTGGGCTCAGACCCCTGCAGCGGCCCCTCCCCAGCGGAGCGGTCGGTTCCTTGGCAACATCTCCAGGAATCCAGCGCCAGGCTCAGGCTCGCTTCCTCTCCCCTCCCACCGCCTGCCTGCAGGGCTGGGGGCGGAGGCAGAGAGCCCATTATAAGAAACTCGAGCCCATTCCAAGAAGCAGCGACGGAACCAGCTGCTTAAGGACAGCACAGAGCTCCCCCGGAGGCGCCAGCCTCAGCCTCCTGCCCTGGCCTCTGCGCAGGCCCTCACCCACCCCAGCGATAAGCGATGGTTCCCACACCTCTGTCGTGGCTGCTGCGCCTGGCTGTGCTCTGCCATCTGACGGTCCTGCTGGCTGGTGAGTGGGCATGACTTGGGCACGAGCTGGCAGGGTAGCCACCTTGCCTCTGTCCTCGGGCTTGACAGCAGGTCCCTGACCCACCTGGGGAAAGCAGAGAGGGATGTGTGGGAGGGGGCTGAGGAGTGTCCCTGCCTGGCTAGTGGGCAAGGTAGCCGCTTACAGCAGCATGGAGGGGATGTGGGTGGCACAGTGTGCCAGGTATAGTACCAGGCAAGTGGGGGTTCAGGGAGCCTGAGGGAGCTTCCAGGGGTAACAGGGTGGGACAGCCTCCCACCCAGGGTTAATGTGTAGCATTCATCCCTGGGCTGGGGCCAGGGATAGTTAGGATTTTCTATTCCCCTGACATCAAGGCCCCCAAGAGTAGGGGACCCAAGATAGTGAAGGTCAAGGTCACCTCAGCTCAACAACGGGGTCTGTTGCTGTGGGGATGGTCTGGCGCTCCAGTCCCTCTGTCTGTGCCTCCCCCATCATGCTGTCATCCTCCTCCACGCACAGCTTCCAAATTGTTTTCTGCCTCCTGCCCCTTGCTTCCCAGTGTCAGGACCTCATAGGATCAGGAGTAGCCATCCCACCTGACATGGGTAAGACGGAGGTCTAGAGAGGGTCAGAAACTGGCCTGAGGATGCACAGCCAGCAAGTAGGGCCAGAGGGTGAGATCTGGTGAACTCAACGCAGGAGAAAAAGCAAAGATTCGTACACACCAGTTCTGTGGGTGCCCTACATCCACACACCCCTAGAGTCAGCCCCATCCTCAGGGAGCATCTGGCTACCTGGCAGGCTGACTCTCAGAGAGGGGAGCCCTTTGCCTTGCGGTACACAGCAAATCTGGAAGGATGGAAACCAGTCCCCAGCTTGCAGGCTGTCTCCATAGGGCAGGTTCCAGAGTGGGACGGGAGCAGGGGGGGGAGTGGGTGGGCAGGTGTGGGGGGAAGCAGTTGGTACTTGCTCCCTCTTCTCTGACCTGTGACCAGAGGCCTGAGGTGTTTGGGAACAGTAAGTGCTGGGAGATGGGGGATCAGGTGGAGCTTGCTTTGCTATCACTTTGCTGTGTGTCCCTGAGCAGGAACTTGCCTTCTCTGGTCCCAGCTTCTACACCTTTAAATATAGCTATTGTCTCCTTGGTGATGGGCTCTACCATCTATGAGGGCATTTGGGGAGAGGAAAGAGAGAGAAAAGGAGAGCTCCTTTTACCAAGCCAGTGGGGGGAAACTCAGTGCGGAGTGGAGAGGGCTCCCTGAGGGCTTTGATTAGCAGCTTTAGTGAACTGCCCTAGTGGTGGCCATTGACTTTGCTGGGAGATACTGGGCCCTGTTGCAGCCTTTCTGAACCTGGATTTCTCCTCCTATAAACCTGGGCATTCAACCAGGCCTGCCTGGGAGGGCTCCCTAGCAGGGGGCTGGTGTAGGCTAGCTGCATCAGCTCCCAAATGTGGGTCTATAGGGCCACATAAAGTGGGTGGTGTTTTATGTAACGAACCTGCAGATGCAAGTCAGAGCGCAAGATTCCCCTCCCTGAGCACTGACGTACTCACTCCCACTCAAGTCCCAGCCAGAGAGAGAGAGAGAGGGAGGGAGGGAGGGAAGGATGGAGAGAGAGAGAGAGAGACAGAGAGAGAGACAGAGAGAGAGACAGAGAGAGGGGGAGGGAAGGAGGAAAGGATTGAGAGAGAGAGAAGCAGAGAGAGAGAGGCAGAGAGAGAGGCAGAGAGAGGCAGAGAGAGAGAGGGAGGGAAGGAGGAAAGGATGGAGAAAGAGAGAGAGACAGAGAGAGAGACAGAGAGGCAGAGACAGAGACAGAGAGACAGAGAGAGAGACAGAGAGAGAGAGGCAGAGAGAGAGAGAGGGAGGGAAGGAGGAAAGGATGGAGAAAGAGAGAGAGAGAGAGAGACAGAGACAGAGAGAGAGAGGCAGAGAGAGATCTGCTTTAAGCCACAGATCCAGGCCCTCCTGGATTCAAATAGAAACCCCTTATGTCTCTATTGGTGAGGCCACTTGTGTCACCCAGCACCTGCCTGTGCGTCTTGTCCATCTGTGTAATGCAGCACAGGCTTGGGATGCCTGCTATGTGACAAGCCCGTGTCCTCATTGGTGGATAAAAGGGCTAAAGATCCTGGTCCTTGAGCTGTGAGATTCCACTGCAGATGGCAGTCAGTAAAGGATCTGGTCTGCTAGAAAGGAAAAGGCACTGCGGTTAAAAAATAACAATAATAAAGTAGAAAAGTGGGAAGCTGTGGCTGTTTAATGGGGGTCAGGGAGGCCTCCCTGAGCAGATGGTGCCCGCAGTTTGCAGGAGCCAGGGAGCGGCCGTGAGGGTGGCTCAGGAAACTGGCCTGAGGGGACATCTGGCAGTCTCTGAAGACATTTTTGGTTGTTCCAAAGGTCCTAGTATTTCTGGTCTGGTGTGGCTACTGACATCTATCCAGGTAGTGACCTGTGGTGCACAGGACGGTCCTCCATGACAAAGAACTATCTGACTCAGAGTCGGTAGTGTCCCTGCTAAGGGACTCTGCTTAAGGAAAAAAAATGCTCTGGATGTTAAAACAAAAACAAAATCAACAAAAACAGAAGAAGTTCATTGTTTCCAGGCTTGGTGACACATACCAAATTCAGAAGGTAGAGGCAAGATTGCTATCAGTTTGAGGCTGGCTTGGACTATATAGTGCATTCAGGGCCAGCCTGGACCATCTGGCCAGACCTTATCTCAAAAAACAAACAAAATGAACAATTGTGTGCATGGTGGTATACACCTACGATCCCAGCTGAAGCAGAACGAGTCCCAAATTTGACCCAGACTGGAAAACTTGGCAACTGAGGGAAGCCTTGTCTCAAAATAAAAAAATAAAAGGGGCTGGGATATAGCTCACTCCTTGTTCAATCCCCAGAACCAGAAAAAAAAAAATATTTTACTCTGTGAAATAGGTATTCTATCCATCTTACAGGTAAGGAAACTGAGGCCTGAGCAGCTCGCTCAGGACACTCCGCTGAATAAAGGCACAAGCCCTCTCCTTAGCGCCTCACTCAGGGAATCAGGACATTGCCACCTCTAAGCTTCGTACCAGTCCTTGGCCAATCTAAGGAACACCTCCTCTTAGAAACCTCCCTTGGTCTCATTCTGTTGCAAGCAGTCTCTTCTTCATGTAAAATCCCAGTATGTTTGCCAAATATTCCAGAAGAAGGTGTTTCTACAGGTTCTGTGCCAACCTAGAACACTAGGATATCTAGGAGCTGGGTGGAAAGTAGCTCTACCTGTCGGCAGCTTGGGCAAGTGGTTTAATCTCTCTGATCCTCAGTTTCTGCATCTGTAAAGTGGGCATAACAGTACCCCTTTTGTAGGGATTTTTTTTTTTTCCGGAACTGGGGATTGAACTCAGGCTCTTGCGCTTGCTGGGGAAGCGCTTACTCCACTGAGCCATTTCTGAGGCTCCTGCAGGGATGTTAATGAAGGTAGTTTGCATGTGCTGAGCATAAGTTCCTACCCCTACTAGCTGCTCCAGAAAACAGCTCTAATCTCTAGCTGCATGTTTGCCTGCCCATCCGGCTGTGAAGCTTCTGAGGGAAGAGACAGGCACTGTACCTCACCCTACACCTAGCAAGACCTGCTAGAGCCTACCTGCCAGTAGAGAGAAACCAGCATGTGTTGGTTGGCTGAATAAACATGGTGACTTCTGGCACTTTTGGGGACTGAGATGCTCTTTATGAATAGTTTTGGGAGCTATTGGTGAGTGCTGGGCTTAAGAAGTGAGTGTTGGCAGAGTCAGGAGATGGAGATGGATGGGTGATGCACTGGTGACATGAAATGGATGGACATGAGTTGAAAGGAGAAGAGAGGGTGCAAGATGGAGGTGGGCTGGGATCAAGCAAATGGGTGGCTGCAGGCATAGGGAATGAGTAGCAAGTAGAGAGGTAGGTGTAGAGTGAGTAGGAGATGACAGGAGGAAATGGATGGGTGGGTGGATGGATGGATGGATGGATGGGTGGGTGGGTAGATGGATGGATGGATGGATGGTTGGATGGATGGATGGGTAGATGGATGGGTGTGTGGATTGATGGATGGATGGATGAATGGTTGGATGGATGGATGGATGGATGGATGGATGGGTGTGTGGATTGATGGATGGATGGATGGATGGATGGATGGATGGATGGATGGATGGATGGATGGTTGGATGGAT
>NDGM010977776.1:0-13231 GCA_002564305.1 Octomys mimax | reverse complement strand
AGAGATAGACAGAGAGACAGAGACACAGAGAGAGAGAGGAGAGAGAGAGACAGACAGAGAGACAGAGAGAGACAGACAGACAGAGAGACAGAGAAAGAGAGGAAAGAGAGGTCAGAGAGAGACAGAGACAGAGAGATAGAGAGAGAGACAGACAGAGAGACAGAGACAGAGAGAGACAGACAGACAGATGGAGAGAGGAACAGAGAGAGAGAGAGAGAGAGAGAGAGAGACAGAGAGACAGAGGCAGAGACAGAAGCAGAGACAGAGAGGGATCATGCAGATATTTGGGCCCCAGATATTTGCACTGCACTCCCCGAGGACATGAGAGGAGGTGTGACTACTCAAATGTGCAGACGAGGAAGCAAAGCTGTGAGGTTGCCTGGCCATCCAAGACTGCCTGCGTGTGGCAGAACATATGCCCGCATAATGTTTCACAGAGATACAAGCACTTGATGAGCACCTGAGTTGTAAGAAAGAAGTTAATATGTGGTGCTGTAGAGAACCAGATAAATGCAGAATAGAAAACAAAGAATTAGAATTTTATAGGAAGAAAATGGAATTTGGAATTGGCACCAGTCATGGAGCATCTGCTCCAGGGCTCTTTGTCATATTAACTTTTGCATAGGTGTTCCAGCAAAGGCTAAGAGCCATAAAATGTAATCCAGTGGCACATACTATCAGGCATCAGTGTCATTACCACCTCCCTGTCTTTCACGCTTATTCCTGTTAAAGAGGTGCTTGCTTCAGAGGAATCAAGAAGCAGCAATTATTACAGAGTAAAACACATAAGCTGACAGTCTGTGCTCACCGTTTTTCTGGAACCTTCTTTCTGATTCATTTTTGTGGGCTGGGGAGATGGCTCAGTGGAATAAGTGCTTCCCTGGCAAGCCCAAAGGCCTGAGTTCAATCCCCGGTTCTGCCAAAAACTAATTAACTGATTCATTTTTGTCTAGATCAATAAATGATTTAGACCTTGAAGACACACAGGCCTTTAAAACCATGTTCAAATAGTATAAATATTGGATATGCAGATATAAGGAGAAAAGTGCATGGACTACGCTCTCTGTCTCTCTGCCTCTCTCGGTCTCTGTGTCTGCATTGCAGTGTGAGTGTGTCAAGTGTGTATCTGAGAAGGGGCAAAGGATAAAGAAGGAAGGAGAGAGGGAGGGGAGGGGAAGAGGGAGGAGAGAGGGAGGGGAAGAATGAGGAGAGAGAGAGACAGAGAGAGAGAGATTTCTGACTTCAAGTACCCTTCAAACCCTAAGACACAGATAAGAAATGCATATTTTTCCATTCCTGGATCTCTAAGGCATGTCCTAATAAACAGTCCCCTAAAAGTTACAAATTTCTTCAAACTTTATTGATACACTGCACAATCACAATCATCTTGTATTCATCCTGAATTAGAAAAGGTTACAACTACAATGTCACATGCACAAAATCCAGGTAGTATATTCACCCTTAATACAATTATTGACAGAAATCAAGTCTTTGTTGATTTTTGAAGGAAAAAAATAAGAAAGAAAACAAAAGGAAAAAAGAACTGTAGATGCTGACAAAGTCATACTCTTGTATGTGTAATAAATTTTAAAGCATTTGAACATAGATTTGCTTGAAGGATAATTGTGAAATGGGCACACCCATTGTTTGACACAGCTATAACGGCACCATTGATAAGTCATATATATATATATCTTTTAATCTAGAGGACTCTGAACTGGACAGACACGTTTCGTACACCCACACATTCCTCACAACTGCACTTCACGTGTCACAGAAAATCCCAAAATGATTAAAAATGCTCCCTTAAACTAACACAAGGGCAGCTATTATTACTTATCATTGTTATCACTGATATCCTGATAAATCTGCCGAGTAATGTAGATAGGCAGCCCCTCCAGTGTGGTAGAGGAGTCGCAAACTTCCTTATTCGCCCATCGGGGAGGAGCAACTACATGCCTTGAAAGGGCCCCACTGAAAGAAACAAAAAGGAATCTCTTTCAAACTGCTGGAAATCAGCTTGGTTGACTAGCTTCAGGATGAAGACAGTCGTGCATAATTAAGTCCACTCCACTTTCCTTTGGACGCCATGTGCTTTGCACCTGAAAGCTAAATTGCTCCAGATCAGCAATATCATGTTGCCTCATCTTTCAACTGCAAATCCATTTCTTCCTCCTTTCATTTACTTCTCTTCTCTTATGTAGAATCAGGGAAATGAGACCAGCATTTTTATTTGTTTGCTTTTAATGATCATTAAGAGCTCTCCTCAGATGATATCTTTATAGAAACATTGTCTTCCTACTTGTACACCTGTGAATTTTTACTGAAACTGCCCAAGCTTATTCTCCTTAAAAGAAGAAGACAGGGAATCCTTGGATAATAGGAGAGGAAGCAATCGCCTCTGAGAATTTCCAGGTCTAGGGCTCATGTAAAACACAAACAAAAGCTCTTACTGCTGGAGAAAAAGAAAATGCATTTTGCCAGCAAGAAAACGTTATGCTGCTTCTGCTAAGAGACTAAACTTTTCTTGGGGCTGTTTCTAGGTACTAACAAGTCAACGTTCCTTGCTCTGATGAGAACTCAGGGTCAACTGGGGACAGTTATCCCCTTCACCAGGTCTCCTCTCATCCTAAGCTTCCCTCTCCTTCTGCAAAGGAACTGGTGACAGCCATGGACAACAGAAAAGATGTGCCTACGGGCTCAGGAGCACAGAGCATGGGCACTCAGCCAGACAGGATCAATTGCTAGCCACTCTTGAGGCAAGGGCTACAAGGAGCTGCCTTTGGGTCAGCTGCCCCCTTGGGGTTCTCCATTGTCTGGTGTAAAGGTTCCTCTAGTGTAGGTAGAACTTGCTAACTGAGCCT
Organism: Octomys mimax; assembly: GCA_002564305.1. NCBI lineage: Eukaryota > Metazoa > Chordata > Mammalia > Rodentia > Octodontidae > Octomys > Octomys mimax. The sequence goes on along the minus strand of NDGM010977776.1, from coordinate 10,367 downwards.
AACTGAGAACACACTGAATGGACTGATGGAGAAATAGATGCTCAAAGTCAGCCTTAGTGGTACAGCTACCAGAGAGCTCAAGCACACCTCATGCTATGTTGTGGGGACCAACTGCCCAGCATGTCAAAGGCATTTACCAGGAGGAAGTGTGTTCGGAGGAAGAGGCCCAGCACCCTTGGCTACGCAAAGCCTGCTCTTTCCTTCTGTTCAACTGAGCAAAGTTGTAGTCAAAGACAGGTGCACTGCTCCATGCACACGTGTGCATGTTTCATAAGCACTCCCCTCCACCCCTCCCTCCCCAATTAAAACAAGAATGAGAAAAACTAAACACACTTGTTCAGACTTGCAGATGACTGTATCAGGCACTTGACATTAAACTAGGGAAATACAAGCTTGGCTCTAGCCTTAACGCTGGCGCTTTCTTTGCATTACTTTGGTGGACTATATATGAGCTCTATCTTGAGCAGGGCAAGGGCTTCAGGATGACTGCCGTGCAGCTGGCCTCCTCTTGCCTGATAGTCGTCCCCTGTAAGCATTATTTGGTTTTCTATCCACAAGGAAAACTCAAAACAAGCTACTGGGTGCTCCGACTGGTTTCTTTTTCCTGCCTGTATCCTCTCCCCTCCCCACCATTGGCACCCTGAACCAATCTGCAACAGGCCTTATCCACCCACCCTCCATGTGTAATGCTGGGAACATATGTAAGTGTGGATGTTGTCTTTAATAAACATTCGCTCTTCTGTTTGCTTCAGGTTGTTGGGAAACAGCTACTGTCCCAGGCAGCCGTTCCCGCCAACACACCCACCATCTAATTGGCCAAAGTAACTTGGATGATGCAGAAGTTGGGGTGTATCTGTTGCGAAGAAGAGTCACGTGCATGCCCAACTGCCCGTTTTTCTTGGGCTTTATGCCCTTGGTTTCCTGGGTCCCAGAAAAGGGAGGCTGATGATTGTAGCATGCTTTATACTCTGTATCCTGACAGGAATAAGCAATCACCAGGACACTTCCTAGTATCCAGTGGCAGGGAACAGAACACAGTTCCATCCTTAGTGACCCTGAGACCAGCCTTAAGGGGTGTGCAAAGTGCTGATGATCTGCTTGCCCAAGGGAGGGCGGCCCCTTGCTTAGAACATGTCTTGAAGTGAGGAGCAGACTGGCTTGTCTGTTGGAAGTGCTGCACTCCTCGGCCCCCTTCCATTACTGTACTCCAAAATTACAAACAGCATCAGTCGGACAGCTAAGTGACGCATGTGCTTCCCGCACCACTTCAGAGACCAACTCAGCTCCAGGTGCTGAGTGTGGTGGCAGGCTAGAGACGTCGGTGCCCGACCTTAAGTTCTAACTCAGTGCGTGCTTCTGATCATATCTGCAGCTTGATTTTGGCACATCAGTGAATGTTCCCAGAATCTGGTTTCCTGGCAGGACATGAGATCACACAGATGTCTATTCACAACTGGCAAGTGTAGTATTAATTTCGCTCATATCAGTTCCACGTCTAGTGACAATGTCTGACTTTTTGTTTGGCAAAATAGCCTGGGATTGTATATATGTATGTATGTGTGTGAATATGCATGTATAAAGGACTATGTGTACACATTTCCATGCTGTGGCTGTCTTGTTCATTTGTAACAGTGACAAAGAGATAGGGCACTTACTCTGAAGGAAGAGAACACGTAAGCATGGATCAAACTGAACTCTGTAGAGCTTGCATTTATTTATTTCTTGGAACATGGACCTGAAAAGTTTGGAGCAGAGGCAGGGAGGTCTGTAGAAACAGCACTGCCCTTTGTTCTCCTTCTCCAAGCTGTTCGGTTCTCACAGCAAAACACCATGTGGCTTTCGCTGCTGCTTTTCTGAATTCACTGCTCTCCAGTCCCAGGAGACCACTGTGGCCATGCTTCCTTGTAAGTCAGATGTGTTTTGAGCCCAAGAAGCTGGGGACATTGCTTCCCAAAGCCCCTGGAGAAACAGCCTGGATCAAAGGAAATCGTGTCACTTATACTTCCCCCTTCTGTTTGCAGTGTTGTGTTAATCAAATGCTTGGAAATTAAGTCCGTTAGTTGCTCAAGTGCCCTCAGCTTGAAAGAGCTTTCTGAAACAAATACCAGAGTTGTCGACACACCTGCCATATAATCGGCCTCCATCAGCTTCTTACTGGATAGTTTTTGAACAGATCAAACCAGAACTGGTACAGAGTAGAGCTGCTTAGCTGTGGTCATTGCACTGGGGAGCGATGCACTGTGCTGGCTAACACCGCAGAGCGAGAGCTGCCATCTTTCACATTCTTGGTAGTGGGGAAAGGCGGCAAGGAGGAAGCCCCATCAGCCCCTGACATACAATCTCATGAAAGACTGAGAGAAGCATGGTGGTTGGTACCTTAATTCCTCAAGTATGCAAGAAGAGACTCAGCACTCACCAAGGCTCCTCCAGGGTTAATCATCTTCTCATGAAGGTGGTTTCAGTCTCCTCTGGAAATAGTGAGTGACTGAGTTTTATATTGCTACTTTGGTCCCTCTGGCAATCGTATCTAATCTGGGTGGATGGGTTACCATAACGCGAGTGGACAACACAGGGTATTGCCTTTCTGTATGGTTAGTCTGCGGGATCACTGGCTTCCAATGAAATGCTGAAATGCAAGTTTGCAGATGCCAATGTCTACTGATGGTAGAGAAAGAATGAAGACAGTGTGGTAGATAAACACAGCGTGATTAGAGATTAATATGATGGTGAGTTGGTAATGAGTAGCAAGGAGAAAAATAAAAAGAAACGTTACATAATTATGTTGATAGATTGATAGAGTAAAGAGATTGCTAAGGAGAAAGACAGGTGGGTGGATAATTGGATGTAGAAATAAAAGACAATTGGGTCGATGGGTAATCACATGATTATGTTGATAGATAGCTTGAAGAAACCTAAAGAACCAGCCATCTATTGATCATTTTTATGAGTCACCCAGCATTTTTTTTAAAGAGAAGTTCTATTCTTAATATACTTCTCCTGTTTTGTTTTGCTTTTTTTCTAAATTTTTAGTTTTGGGTTGCATGCATAGCCCAAGCCTCTAAACCCTGTAGTCAGTGGAAGAAATGAATAGGAGAGCAGCTAGAGAAGACGGAAAGAGTTTAGATATGTGTGCACATAGAGTGTGGTGAGGTAACTACAAGATATGTGGTCCCTCATGAAATTAGGTAATAAACATGGGAGGGAAGATATGTACATTCTATCCAGGAAAACAACCAAAAGCTTAAAAGACACAGAGCATAGAATGTATGGGTGTGACTCTTGCTGTGTACTATAGTATGCGTAATTTGTTCTCAGGGTGTTCAGCATGAAATATATTTTTCTGCCCATATGGAAATTATGGTTTGGTGTGTGTGTGTGTGTGTGTGTGTGTGTGTGTGTGTGTTGCTGATAATGATAACGAGAAGAGTAGTAGAGGCAAAGGAAGGGCCAATGTCGCAGGAGCAGATTGCATTTTTGGACACATCAATGAATGATTATCCTACACATGGTAGAACCCTGCCCACCCCTCCCCCCAACCCCACTCATTCCAGCTGGAAAAAAAAAATCTCAAATAAAAATATCCCACAAAAAAATTGAGAAGGAGAACAGAAACAAACAAAAAGAAGCCCAAACTGGTTTGCCCTCCGCTGTGTAGATTAAAGTCTGTAATATGGAGAAGCAGACGTTGCTCAGAGGACCTATGGTTTCTTATCAAAACTTGATGAAGAAGTGGGCAAAGAGGGTCCCTGAGAGCCAGAGACAAGCCAGCGCTCTAGAGGCCGAGTTTACACCATCAATGACTGCTCCAGGCCCTGTGTAGGGGAAAGAGAGACAGAGCCATTAGCATGTACCCGCCGGACGCCACACACATCCCCGGCCAAGCAAGTGCACAGGCATGCCACTCTGGGAGCATTCCCCCAAGTTCCACCCCCTCCACGCTGGCCCTCCTGTGTCTGCAGAAGTGAGAAATGCCCTTTGGGAAGATCTGGAACCTCAAAGGGGTCAAGGCATTTGGATGCCTGGACCAGCTCCACCTGCTCTAAATGGCAAAAGCTTAAAAGGATAAATGTGTAGAACTGAGGGCGGTTATTTAGGCTGGTGTGCCCACCAAACAGAGCCAGTCAGGACGCACAGTGAAGTCAACCTGAGGCCTTTTCTGTGCTTGTAATCATCCTCTGTCATGGAGGCTCCACCTAGTCCAGTAGAACCTAGGTAAGCAGGAGAAAGGCAGGCATGGGAGATGAAAGGGTCCAGGTGGACGAGAAGGCGATGAGAGTGGGTGGAAGTGGAGAGGGATGGAGATATTTTGTGGGCAACAGGTGATTGGGAGTGTGCACAGCAGACCCTTTATTGTGGCTGTGTATGATTTAGGGGTAGTTGAGGGTCCTGAAAAGCTCCTGGGAAATGGTGACTACTTGCCCATGAGGGTTGCAGGTTCTGTGCCTGGGTCTGTCCAGCCTGCAGTGCTGCCTCTCCCATGGCAAAGAAAGAGACCCAGCATCCCTGGAAGTGATAACCCTGATGGGTCAGCTGCAAGGAATTCTCCCTTTATTTCTTTCCTGCCGCTTCTCTCCCTCTGGTCCCCTCCCCTTATTCCTCATAAACCATTCATGGCCCAGCCAGAAACGAGACCACAAAAACTGGGTGCTTTTTTTTTTTTTTTTTGTTCTCACTATCTCCTGGGAAGACAGACCCTGTCAGCTGCAAATGTCCTAATCTACAAAGGCTCAGGGCTGACAGGGACCTAACTCTGCTTCTGTGTTCCTGAAGCACCTCTATTATCAAGTACCTGGGGTTATGAGCAAGACTAGGAGCTCAAAAGCAGAATGTATGCTGAGGAACATAAAACTGTATGCTGTCTAAGGATTAAAATCCATGGATGACAAAGGAAAGGGGCACAGAAAAAATGGCATGGCCTTTCTGCCAGCTCAAACTAGGCCTTGGGCTTCCTCATTGAGAAGCAGCTTGGCCTACTAGAAAATAAAGATAAAGAATGTTGAGACAGTACAGGGTTTGCTTGGATTAGACTCAAGTCGTGTGGCTTGCTGTGAAGTGTATGAAAAGGCATGCATCAATGTCTTGCCTGAGAAGCAGCTGGAGTACACCTTTCATTTGCAAAATTCAGGTGTCTCCCTTCAGCAAGGAGCATACAGCTGTCCCTGCCTCAAGGATTTCAACATATATATGTATTTTCCTCTGACTAAGAATATATGCAATGCTCCGGTAGACTAATGTCGTACTTACTTGGTAGTTTCATGTGTGGCTTATCTTTCTCTCCATTTTTGCTATAACGTGTTCACGAACAAGAGTAGGGTTCAGGTTCTAGCATATTTCTATAGTCCCATGGAGGATCTACATGCATTTGTGGAAATTAGCCTAATTCTGGGGTGTGTAATAGTCTAGAAATGCATTCTATGGAATCATACTGGATAGGAAAATATACTAGGTTGGAAAATGCTCAAGTTGAAGCACAAGTTAATTTTCATGTTGTGTTCTGCAAAGGATGAATAGTATAAGTTTACAAGGAAATGAGCAAAGGGGATTTGTAAGGATGACCCTTTTTTCATATATGTCTGCATATGTAGTGTCATACCTGATGATCTGCAGGGAGCACTGGTTTCTGGGCTCTCTGCAGATACAAAAATCCAGAGCCTCAAGTCCCTTATATAAAATGGTATAATATTTGCATAGAACATACTTACACCCTCCTGTGTTTTAAAAGCATCTCTACATGACTTATATTACCTAATAAAATATAAATCCTTTGTAAAAAATTGTCACATGGTAATGCTTAGGGAAAGATGCTAAGATAAAGAGGGTGTAGATACTCCATGTAGGAACAAGATTTTCTATCCACAATTGGACAGACCCATGGAGGTAGAATTCATGGAGATATGAAGGCATATGTGTACGGAGCTGTACACACACCATGTATACTTTTCCTTAAGATATGACAAATATGTACATGTGTGAATATAGATTATCTGGTCTGTTATATTGGTATTAACTTGAGAAATAATTGAATGCTCTGTTCTACAATGGAAAGATAAAGGCCTCTAACATAGAAATTATTTTTTATGGGTGCCGCTAGTGGACTTAGTATTTCTGTGATTGAAATGCTATTGACACGAGGCTGGATACAGCTAAAGACAGGAAAGAACAGGAAAAAGACACAAGGAAAGTGGAACGTGAAACAACGAGGCATGGAGTGAGGAGGAAGCAGACTCACGGGGAAGTGAGAGCTCCAGGTAGTGTGAGGAAGATGTTCAGTGCTAATCATGTGGAGGGCTTTTCAGCTTCTACTGAGTGCTTCGAAGAGCAGGAGCTCCTCTTATCTACAAGTGTCCACTAAGTCACTTAGTCTGCGCAGCTTGCCAAAGATACAGTACATTTACGTCGTGCCGTCTAGGTGTGAATATCTCTCTAAGTACTAAACATTTTAACTTAATCACCAAACAATGCTATGGTGTGTCCCCTATTTCTATTTCCACTTTATAAATGAAGACACTGAGCACAGAGGAGTCAATCGCCCTGCCTGCACTCATACAACATGTCCACCTGGAGCTGAATGAGACCAAGACCCTGGCCCAAGGTACGCCTGTGATTGCTATAGCTCTGTCTCCTTCCTTTGGAAAACGACTGTCTGTCCATGTGTTCCTGGGACCACAGCATCATGGGTGATGGGGCCAGTGGGCTGGGGACTCAACTGCATGTGCCTCTGCTGTCCTGTAGTTGAGTAGCATTCACCCTCCAGGCTTTGGTTCTTCCAACCGCAGACTGAAAAGAGGTTGATTTTGATGACTGTACGGCTCTTCTCTTATTAACTTTTTGAGTTATCACAAATGGAGAGTCTACATCTGGTGCCAGGAGGACAGCTGGTGAGCAGCCAGATGGTCTTCTCCAGGTGGTAGAAAATCATCACCATTCTGGCCTTTGGCGCCACTGCGTGACCGTCTCCTCCTGAGAGAACAACAGGGTGTGTAGCATTCGGACATCCTGCTCTTCCCCTCTGCACTTCCCCTCTGGTCCCTATTCCTTTGCAGCTCCAGGGAGAATATTTTGTTTGTTTGTTTGGTTATTGTTGTTGTTGCTGCTGCTGTTGTTGTTGTTCTTTAGAAGGCTTGATGTGTACCTGCTTTGTTGTATCAGATGATCTGGAAATATAATGCCAAAGTACCTTGGGTCAAGCAGTCTATGAGAAATGACTGAGCTCCTGCAGCCAGACAATTAATCTGATCCACTGTGGTAGTGGTTAAAGCCAGCATTACTTTCCACAGACATATCCTGGATGCATTTGAAACTTGGCTACTAGGTCAAAGGCAGGACAGAGAGCCTGCGCAGGAGGTTTCTCAGGGCTGGCTGAGAGCAGGAAGACAGTGGCTCATGCATACCACTGTCCAGGTTGGAGGGGGTGAGACAGTCAGCAGTGGACTGACTCTTTCATTGCATCTTTACCATTTGAACGAAAAGAAAGCACACGGATTGGGTCTCTCCCAATGGGCTTCTGTGTGCCACAGCCACTCCTCTGACTTTGGCTAATGTTTCTTTGTGCTTTAATTTAGAAATAGTGATGGATTGTTGCTGTTTAAGTAATTTGATGTGGTCCCGTGACCTCACAGAACACTTCTGTGGTCCCATAGGCTACAGCAGGCTTTTGCATCCGTTAGCTTAGTGACACTGCAGTCACGCTGTGTTTCCAGGGAGGACTTGGCATTGAAGGAGCTCTTCACCCTGAGCCCGGCTGGAGCACACATCTGCAGTCAGGCTGAGTATGCTTTGCCCTTACTATGGCTCCAGATTGGAATTTCCTGGGCTTCTCCAGGTACATGGTAGTCAAGATGATGCCAGTGTTAATGCCAATAAATAGGGTGAACACTAAATGGTATTTTCATTTTTTTTTCTGTTGGTTCTTATCTAACTCCTGCAATACCCATGTGGAGCTGCATGGCAGCTTTTCCACAACTTGCTCTGCTTCATGAAACTGATCCTAAAATGCACCTGGCATAAACGCGTCCGGGGCTTTAAGGAAAGCTAGAGATGAGAGAGGAAGACAAAGCAGCAGGGGCTGTGGGAACACGGTGGCAAGCACCCTCTGTGCCCCAGGAAAGCGTTCCTAAGTGTGCTGCTGTCTCCTCCATCCCCCCGCTGGTCCCTGAGTCCCCAAATACGCCTTGGGGTAAGGCTGCTGACAGCTCCGGAAGTGCATCTAATCCTGGCGATATTGGAACCAGACCAACGGAGGTTTAAAATTGGCTCTGTGACTTGCTAGCAATGTTGTTTTAGGCGAGGTACTTTGTATTTTTCTTCTAAAAATATAAGTACAAAGCTTCTAATCTTCACAGGAATAAAAGGTTAAGGTGACTGGTACAACGTCTGGCATGAACTAAACTCTTGGTTGAGGGAAGTGCTGCAATGAATTGCTAGTCCCACCAGCGCATGTGTCCATTCTTAGGTTGCCTGTGTGGTTCTTTCCCAGAGACCCTGAACCTGGAATGAGGCTTCAGGGTGGGAGTGAGGTGGTCATATAGTTATGGTCAGAACCTCTGCTGCTGAGAGGCTTTTTTGTTATGAGGGCTTTGAGTGGGTGAGGAGAGAACACAAACCAAGCTCCCCAGCAAAGTCCAAGGGTAGGGGAAACGGACCCCAAGACATCCCCACAGAATATACCAACTGTCTCCACGTACTGGGCTCTATATTCCGAAAGACAGATGACTCTGCCTTTGAAGAGCTTATAGTCCAGCAAGGGTGGGCATAGCCTCTGTCCTGGTCTAAGGAAATAAGCAAGGAAGCAGACAAATCTTTTCTTCTTAACTCCTTACAGATTTTGGGGGAAAATCTGAAAGATATAACCCCCAAATACTTTGCATCTGAGGAACATTCTACCTCTTGGATAGTCTTAAAAGGATTGAATCTAAAAGTCAGAAAGAACTGATTCTAAAATCTGACCCCAGTACCCACTACCAGGAAGTGGTGGTGGTGGAAAGTCAACTTGTCTGAAATATTTGTTTAATGTATAACATGAGAGAAAGTGGGATACTGACCTCACAGACTTGCTCTGAGTTTAGTTAAGGTTATATGAAGTCCTTGAGAATAAACAAGGGATAGGAGCATGTTAGATGAATTAGGACTAAGATGATGCCTGCTGATCACTAAACTGCGTGTTACGTTGGTGTCCTGCTTTAGCTACATAAAAAGATCCTCTGGAATAGTAGATTCTCAAAGATTGCCAAACACAAGCTGAAAGGAAACTTGGCAGTAGCTCGCAAACACACAATTCTGTCCCTTATGGAGAGGCCTGATGTGGCTGTAACTATAGATAAAAGCTTCCTACGAAAGACCAGTTATTCTGAGCAAGTGTGTTCAGAAGCCTGTTCCTTCTTGGGCAAATGCCATGCTTAAGGAATCCTGCTCTCTTTGTGGTGAACAATGACTCAATTCAACAAGAATGGCTGCTACAAATATTGGGCTCCATTAAGTATTTTGGGGGTATACGTTGACAGAGAGAACATGCAATTGTGCCCTTTCCCATTATTTTAGTCCCTCCTCCCTCACCCTTTTGAATGCTAAAATTAATTGCTTCTTTAATGCCTGAAGCTGAACATCTTTGAACCCAAAAGCTGAAATGCAGTTTCAAAGCTATAAAACAAACTGCGAATGACAACAATAAACTGCCTTGGGGATATGCACACAAAAATAAGTTAGTCTTCCGCATATAGGGGGAAAAAAGAGGTAGATAGATACAATGAAGTACAAAGTTCCAGAAATGGTAAAATATCTCAAAGGCCAATGGGCACACGCACACAGGCCAGAGCACAGGAAGTGTCCAGTCTTGGAGCCTGGGTGAGCAGGACAAACTGACTTTGGTATGTGAAGTACATCAAGTTCTGGACATGTAAGAAGAAATCTTGGGTAAGAGCTTGGGACAGCATGAAGCTACACTTACACAGCAGCAACCAGGCCCTCAGGCCCACCCTCCCCGTCCCTGGGACGACGAGCTGTGGCCATGTTCACAGGGTGGCTTCTCAGCCTCCTCGATGGCAGATTTTGATAATCAGAGTATCCCAACTCAGCACAAAGCTCCAGAAAAATATGTAAGGTTTCTGGTGAGATCCTGCCTTATTAGAGATTTTGAAGCTTTAAAAATGTAGTATAGAATATATGAGATCAAAGTATTAAAATTTATTGTTTTTCTTTTCTGGGAAGGGTCCTGAGAATATGGTGAAGGGTCTCACTCATGGGGCTGGGCTCAGAACATTATAAAAAGATAGTCCCATTTTCAGCAACTGAGTAGCCATAATTGTAGTAAAATGGCAAGTGGAAGAGTGAGCACATAGAAAGAAAGAAAGAAAGAAAGAAAGAAAGAAAGA
>NDGM010977757.1:0-20765 GCA_002564305.1 Octomys mimax | reverse complement strand
ATAACCACTAAGACAACAATATGCAATGTATTAATTATTGAAACTGTGCTAGTAATTGGATTTAAAACAGTCTCATTGCTATTTGTTTTTCAATAAAATTATTTTTTAAAAATGCCACTGAAGCCTCTTAAAGGCTCTCATAGGACCCCTATTAAATAATGGTAAGGGTCCTATCCTGAAGGCTTACAAACGTAGATACCAAGATGGCTATTTTCAGATATGGGATGATTGTCTATGGTTGACCCTCACTATAGGACATCTTAATAGAAAAGCTCCCTTATCTTAAAACCAGAAGAATTAGTCCTATTCTTATTGACCTAACTTTGTTAAATACTTGGCATGGACACCCCTTCCCCAACAATTTCTATACCCCATAACTTTGCAGGCTGAAGATTGGTTTACAACAAACTGGCCTAATCACCTCAGAATTATATGAGAAGCCCCCAATAGCACTCATTGGTCCTATGGAATCAATTTGTGGCCCTGACTACTTTCTAGATAGGTAGAAAGGTACATTGTGGCATTTTCATGGTTAAAGGCAGAAGTATCAAGAATACCGACAAACCTGCAAACTTACCCTGCCTAAGGCATTAATGAACTAGAGGTATGTTTCACTGGTATGATAATTTGGCTTCTATCTTTATCTCTTTCCTAGAATTAGAGGATGTAATGCAATACACCATTGCCTTAACTAACTATACTCAGTAGACCTTAATTGTCACAAGGCTGTTTTTTTTTTCCTGAATGAAAAAGTAAGATTAATAGGACAAGCCATCCTCCAAAATTGGATGTCATTAAGACATTTTAATAGTAGCACAAGGGGGTACTTGTGCAATTATAAGAGCTGAATGTTGTGTGTTTATTCCTGATCCTTCTGCTGTCTCAAAAGCTGTTCAAGATATTAGACAACAGGTTAATGGCATGTCAGATTCTATTACTCCTTCTGGTAGAAAACCTTGTTGGCTACATTCATATTTATCTTGTTGACTTTATTACTTGGCCCATTCATACTTAATTGCTTCTGTGGCCTTTTCTCCTCTAGACTTAAAGCTGTACATTCACCCAAGACAAGAACACCTGGTGTCTATTGAGGGCTTTTCCACAGACCCTCTGTGAAGTATCTCTCACTGCCAATCACAACTATGACCCTTTTCAGCTGGAAGTAGCCAGATCAGTCTTTGACCTTTGTCCTCTTATGACCATTAATGGTACTTCTTTTTTCTTTTTTTCTTTTTTTTTCTTTTTAGTACAGGGGCTACATGGTCTCACTACACAGTTTGGACTCAGAGTAACCTTCCTATTTTCAGCCTCCCAAGCACTGGGATTACAGGTGTATGCCACCACACCAAGTCTCAATCAACGTCTCAGTGCGCCCCTGCGGTGGGGCTGTCACAGCATGCTGGGAATGGAATCCTAGCCCCTGCATCTGCCTTAGCAGGCACTTTAGTCCACTGAGCTATCGGGTGGGACCTAAGAGTACTTCCTTACAGGACAGAATATTATAGATAGCCATGTTATGCAGTCAGACAGGACTGAGCCACTGAGGGGTCAATGCAGAAGACAACTGAAGGCCAGGCTTCAAAAGAAAGAACTACTCACCATATAGTTACCCTGGGGATAAACAACAATGGCTGATATTCTAAGTAGGCATCAATCACCTTGGGGTGAAGAACCAACACTTAACCCACCACTCCAGGAAAGTCCTTATCCACCCCATGAGCACTTGCTATATGACTTGTTTGCCCATTTGATCCTCATTTAATCAATATTATCCTAGCTACTATACTTGTTGCAATTTTATTGGTTGAGCACAGTTTTGTCCCATCTCATGTCCATCCTGTGATTTGCCATTGGATCAATATTACCTAAGTGACTATACTTGTAATCTATATTGATTAATTATAGTTCTGTTCCACCTTAAGTCTACCTCATTTCATGGCTTTGCTCAATAAAACACCCTTGAGAAACAGGGTTGGTATGCAACCTACTATCTGGGCCCTCTCCTGTCCTTCTCAGACAGAATCTTTTTTTCTCTCAATCAGTTCTTTCTACTTTTAGTGGGGTGGCACACACTTGTAATCGCATATCTCAGGAGGCTGAGGCAGTAGGATCATTGGGAGTTTGAGACCAACCTGGGCTGTAAAGTGAGCTCAAGGCCAACCTGAACTGCACAGTGAGACTATCTCAAAATAATGATAATAATAATAATGATAATAATAATAAATTCTTTCCACTCAACCTCTGTTGTTCCTTGAATTCATTTTTGATTTTAGAAATCATGAACTCAGTGCTTTGGACATCTAGCAGGTTGGGGCTTTATTCCCTTAATCAATTCCCCAAGAAAAAGGAATAAGAAGGATGGGAGCGGTTTGCAATTATGCAATAAAGAGCTGCATATAAGTAAAATCCATGCACATGGAGACCTCCCCTCAAAACATAAAACTAGAGGGAAGCACAAGGTGCGTGAAAATTATCAAAGTATGTTAATTGCAAGCACTAATCTGTCAAAACAAAACTCATTAATCTGTATAATCAATAAAAAAGTGTGCAAAAATTAAAAAAAAAATGTGGTCATTTCCCAAAGGACGACTACATACAACCTTGGGACCAGAGAGCAGGAACATAACTTAGGTGTCTGAGCTAGGTAAGGGACTAGGGAATCAGTGGCCAACCTGATAAAAATTCTTTGACGTTGAAATAGAAGCATGATTAAGTCAGGCCAAGTGGGGAGTGGAAGAACATTCCAGAGAACTGTGCATGTTTTTTTCTATCCTGCTAGGTTTTATTTTGAAAAGACCAGGGACTGAATCTTATTCCCATTAAGTCTTCAACAGTACCTAGCAATTCCTTTGCTCCTAGGAACTGTTCAAAACTTAGCCAATAAGTTGTAGAGAAATTAGAATACTTCAGTTGCCATCATTAAAATGATGGGGAATAAACTATTCCCATGTTTTCTGCAACCTTTTTTAGGTGGATACACATTTGGGGCCCCAACAAACCATGATAGCTAAAAACTTCCCTAGTTCTGCGTGGATCACCTTCCTTGAGGCTGAGGTCTCATAGGATGAGAATCCCTCAGTCCTTGTGCTGCCGTGCCTCTGCTTGCTAAGCAAGTAGAATCAGATTAGACATTCCAGCAACCAGCTCCACGTGGCAGCTTCTTTATATTTCACGGCACTTGGCAGAGCTGGCCCCACTTCCTTTGGTAAGAACCTTCCCATTGTCTCCGAAGAGGATGACCACAGCTCACTGCCACCTTACCTGAGTCAGGGTAGGGACAGCACAGTCGTGAGAAGCACAGGAGCAAGGCTTGTCCAAGTGGTTCTGCAGGACCAATTAAAGGTGGATACTTCATTTGGTGTGAGGCAACCTGAGAACAGGAGGCTTAGTGAAGCTTTCTAGACGTGGAGGCTGTATTCAGGATCTTGGACAGGGCTGGGGTCCCAAGCTCACTGCCCAAAGTGGCTCTCTAGTGAAGTTGATCATTCAGTATCTTTCAGTAGGGCTGTTCCAGCCCTCCTTTCAGAGAGCAGGATTCACTGGGAGGTCCTTTGGGAGCCCTAGCCTCTCAAAGGCGTGGGTGGGGTTGACTTTACATAGCTGTTAGCTCTTCTCTTGAACAAGCTGGTGAAGAACACAGAGGCCTGAGTATCCTGATTTCCCAAGGGTAGGGAGTAGGGAACAAAGTGAACTTTGCCAATTACTGTGATCTTTTTCTTTTCCGGAAATAACAAAAGGTAGTAATGCGTGGTCAAATTCAGATCAATGGTCATTTTGTTTTCATCTTTATCATGAGCCCAGGGAACCAACCACACTTCAGTTTTTATTGGTATGCAAATAATCTCACACAGAGCTGAGCACTTGTTCCTCACACCTGAAATCTTGAGGGAGGCTGAGACAGAGGATTTAAGCTTGATCAACTTAAGAGTTTTCCTTGGGAGGGACTCAAAAGGCAAGAAATCAATAAAGCTGGAACCTGGCCTTCCATGGCCAGTTGATCCCAAGACATGAGTTCCATCAAACAGAGTTGGAAATCTTTGTCCCTAAATGCTAAAGTCTGGTTGGAAGTCAGTGGTCATGAGGGGAGGACATCTCTATAGCCCACAGAGGACAGTCTTTTAATGTGGGAAATGTTGATTATTCCTTGAAGTCACAGTAGGGAATGAACTAGAAAAGAAAGAGCAGGTAGAAAAATGATGAAACTAGCAAGGCCTTTCCGAGCCTCCCTTTCAAAATGAGTAGCAGGGGATACATAAGGGGAAAGTGGTGGAGCATACAGTCAAATTTTTATCTGAAGTTGTGCTACAAAGTATCCTCATGCAAAGGGCTGTGGGGTGGTGTGGAAGTGAACCACCTATCACCCTACAAGTTCCAGGGCTTGAAAGCAGCAGGCTGTCACATGATAAAGGTCTGGATGGATGCAAGGGGCAGTGGCCACCTGAAGAACACAGTGCGATTAGTAGCCACAGAAGCTGGTCTGTCATGCAGGCGCACACTGAAGGTGTGCACACCTGCCCTCTGAACTGCTACTCACACTGCTTGTGAAACAGAAGGTGAGCACAAAGATGGAGAAAGTGACAGCTTCCTCAGACAGCATCTGGCCGTGTTCTTAAAGTAGATGACATCTGCCAGAATATACAAAGGGCATGACTAAAGTCTCATTAGTTCTTGACACAAGATTGGTGCAGAGTGTAGTTTTTTTCTTTGCGACCATTTTGTCTTTGAAGCAGCCAGCATGAGGGCATCTAAGAGAGAGACCAACCCCTGATATCACGGAGGAGGCGTCAGCAAGCCAGGGCACCATCTGCCATTGAGACTGAGCTGTGGTAAAGCCACAGCAGTGGCAGGGACGCCTCCCTTCTGGCCGCCACAGTGTTGACAATGAGCAGACAGGCTGCAGATGGAGCAGGTCAGGTGCTTATGTTCCAAGCAACACACACACACACACACACACACACGCACACATACATGCACACGCACACGCACATGGCACTGCATTATTGTATCTTCATGCACACCCATTTTGGGATAGTGTAAACCAACTTTATTAGTCTTAAAATATGTCTTTCTTAACTCAATAATATTCTTTTTTAACTAAAGATAATCTACTATTAAATTATTGATCTGTTTTCCTCTAGGCAGAGATAATAGTCCAAATGTGAACTTGTCAGGTGCTGTCGAAGTGTAACCAGAGTTGGCTGTGTGAGTTGAGTAACTTTAAGTCTGCCATGCTGAGTGCAGAAAAGCAAAATTCTGTTTTTCTAAGAACATTTTTCAAAATTGTATATATATACATAAATACATATATATAATCTACTACCTATTGTAAGCACATAAATTACACCCTTTTAAATAATACTACAAAAGTTTCTGACCATTGTTAATTAATACAAATACAATACATATTCAAGTTATTACAACTCAAGATATTTTTACATCAGTTTGTGCTTTTAAAACTATTGCTAGATTTTTTTCTTGGAAAAGCCAAAATAAATTATATGAAAACTTTTTGCTTTTTTGACACAAAACAACACATCAACACTAAAAGAGGCAAGAGGATATATACAATCATCTTTAAATTTCTGTGGAACAAAAAAAGTCTTTTAATAAGATACATTCCTATGGTAATTGCTAATTTTATATTTTTATAAGTATACAAGAGAGCCATTTCTTCTTGGTTAGTAACCACAACAAACACTCCATGTCTAGGAATGGATGTATGTATATACATTTACATACATACATAATTAAGAGCATCTCCAGAAATCAGGACAGATCCACATACCTATTCAGTCTCAGAAATTCCAACCTTCTGTTGTGAAACAGAAGGTGAGCACAAAGATGGAGAAAGTGACAGCTTCCTCAGACAGCATCTTGCCATGTTTTTAAGTAGATGACATCTGCCAGAATATACAAAGAACACAACTAAAGTCTCATTATCCCTATTAGTGGGCCTTAAATACTGAAAATGTTCTGCAAAAATAGAGTAGAAAAGCAAACTTTTCCTAATAGTGTCTCTCTCCAAACATTTACTAGAACATTTAAGTGGATGTAATATGATGAGCTCCTAAGAATAATGCCTGCCCTTCAACCAAATTCCCTCCTTGGTGAACCTAGATCTAACCCTGCGTTGCTCAGGGAATTCAGTACTCACTTTCACTGACTACGAATGAACTATGACTCACTGTTTTTTCTGTGTAGAGGTAAGGTCTACAGAGAAGCAAAATTCCCTAAGGAGAAAATATGTTGGTGTTCCATGTAAATTCATTATTTATTTGCCATGTGGGGATCCAGCCGCAGTCTCAGCGCTCGCAAGTGGCTCACCTGATTGGTCAGGCAGATTAAATGACAGCTTGGACCCTTCCTAGATAAAGTGATTAATTATTCATGGGCAATCAATTGGGGGAGGTGTGTATTAAGAAGGCACAGAACATGGGGTGCAGCCGAAGGATTCACATCCCTATCAATGTGCCACAAACTGTAAATCACCATTAAATCAAAAAGGTTTTCTTTTCTTTTTATTTATTTTTTTTTAAATTTTGTGATCCACACCTCTTATCATGTAGTTTGGTCTGAGAAAAACAATATAGAGAATCATAATGCATACCTGCTCTAAAATCTGTTAGGCACAATAGATTGGCACATTACCAAACTATTCATCCTCGGAGCCAAAATAAAACAGAGCGTCAACTAGACTCTTCAGTATCTCTTCACTTCATAAGAAAAGCATAATTATATATTTTAAAATGACCAGTTAGGGCAAGCCAAACAACTCAGCAGATTAAAGCACCTGCAAGCAGGGGTAGGGGCCACGGCTGGGAGTTTGATCCCTGGGCCTGCCGTGCTGGCCCCACCCCCAGGGCGCACTGAGATGGCACTTGAGACTGGACGTGGCACGCGCCTGTAATCCCAACTCTTGGGAGGCTGTAAACAGGCGGATCACTATGAGTCCTATCTAGTAGTGAGACTCTGAACACCTTGTAGACCCTTCCCTAAAATACAAAAATAAATAAAATAAAATAAAATAAAATAAAATGATCACTTAAACCTGGTGTTACCCTAAGTGGGTAATTATGCTTCTAATACTGTTGGGAATAAGTGTCATCAAAATACTGAGAATAAGTGCTCATATGCCTGTACCACACTCCGGCCTCCTAACAATGCCTTCATTCTATTTGCTTCGTTTCTTTATTTTCTGTACAGGGCTGGAATTCAGACTCAGGACCTGATGGGTATATGCTCCACTGCTGAGCCACACCCAGTCCTGCTAGCAGCTAAACTATTGAGCAACCCTGAAGCTTGTTATTACCTGTAAAATCTTGTTACAACCCTGAAGGAAGTTTGTTTATACTTTAGAAAAGTCTCTACAACTTTTATGTTTCTATCTACTGTCTCCCACGTTTCTGAAGACTTTAAATAGAAGCAAGATAGTTTTAGCAACAAAATATCCTAGCCCCATTGTTCAGCAAACTGAATCGGAACAGTGGAACAGGTTTCCTTGTTGTAAATTATTACCTGGAAACAGAAATTATATCCTTACACAATAAAAATACTGTTTTTAAAGGTTCATTTAAGAGTAGAATCTTTTAAAATCAATGTATAATACTGCAAACAAACATACATATGTTTTTATAAGAATTTCTTTTTTATTGGGAATAAAATCTAAACTGTACTAAAGTGCATTTTCTATTGCTTTTTCAGACTTTTTTTTTTAAATTAACACCTAAGCACAAATAGCCTATATCAATGCTAAACTCTGTGCTTACTCAAAGATTAAAAAGATGGTCAAGTCTTAGTCTCTAAACCAAAATATACATAGATTTTTAAAATGAATTGGGTGCTAATTTAGAGACCTAATTTCACACCTCATTTTCAATGCTACTGAAGAGATCATGGTTCATCCTTTGGAGAAGTTGACCCAAATGATTCAGTGAGTCATGGCTTTCCTTTTTTCTCTGCAACTATACACCAGTTGCCATGGTCATTCCCGGAGCTCAGAATATGGAGTTCAGCCACATTCTCCTGCAGGAGACCACAGAGCTCACCTTCTCGAAATACATGGTAGTAGCGCATGAAGGCTCTTGAGTCCACAACATTAGGCTGTTCCTTGTCAACAGCAATTGTGTCATCTGGGTTGGAATCTGTGGAACTGACTGCAGAAATTCTTCTCAGTATTTTGCTATCACAAGGGTAGCCTTTTTCTAGGGCACCTGATTGTACACAGCTCTCGCCAGAATTAGTCCTCGGCAGAAGGGTTTTCCCTCCATTTCTTCTGTTTTCTCCCTGGTCTGCATTTAAATGCTTTGAGGTGCCCGGTGCTCTCAACCACTGCAAGTGCTTCGGAGTGGTTTCCAGAAACACCTCCTCATCTAAGCTTGGCTCATTTGTTGAAAATGGCTCTTGGTGCTCTAAGTCTAAGCTAGGGAGTCTGGAAGGTTGGGTTGATACTGTGTCACTGACCCAGCCTTCTGCGTTTCTCAAGGGTCTCACACTTTCAATTTGTTTCCTCAGAGTGGATTCATCCAACGACCTTGAGAAAAACCAAGAACGAAAGGATTTCTCTAATGTGTTATAGAATCCATTTTCTTCCTCACCTTCCTTCAAAATACTTCCACAGCATGTTCTAGTCCTGACAGGTTCATAGTCCAGGCTATGAGATCGTTTAGAATTACATCGCTCTTTAAAGCAAACAGAACAGCTACACTCAGAGCAGGGAGCATGGTAGGGGTGGCTTTCCTCTGGACGTCCACACTGCCTCTGCCTCCCGGACTGGTTGGATTCTGACAGGAGCTGGGAACAGAAGGCTCTGTTCCACGGAACAAGAACATCTGGCTTCTCGAAGTGGCGGTTCTTTTGTTCCATTGCCCAAACATAGATCATCAGTTGGCCTCCAGGAACTAAGACCCTGGCCATTTCTTTTATTGCTCTGATTCTTCTTTGTTTTGTAGAAAAATGATGTATGACTGAAAAAGAAAATCTACATCTCAATGTTTAAGTACACACATGAACACCCACATGTATTAGTACTTCTGTATAACAGCAAAGACGGTTTGGTATACAGTGAAACCTCCTTATTTCCTACATGGAAAGGCAGATGGAAGAATTAGCACGGGCCTGCTTTCAGGAGAAACATACTTTGTCTTCAGTTCCTGTACTTAATAGAAAGCTCACTGTGGGAAATTATTAAAGTTTTATAGATTTTTCAGTTTCTTCCACTACAATAAAAACCTAAAATGACTAATCTGTGAAGTCTCTTCCAGTTCCAAAATCCTGTGAATTTTGTTAACCAGAAAGGTAACAAGTGCGAATTACTAAAATTTTAAATGAAAACTAAGGTGAGTGTTAGAATTCTATGAAATTACTCATTGATTTAATGAATAATTGGTACTTTTATAGGATCAACACCACTAGTGGAAATAGCTTTCATAAAATTAATAAAGCAAAAGAATAGAGAAAATATTAAAAGGTTATTTTAAAATATAGATAATGCAGAGCTAAGCCAGCCCAGTACAAACCCAAATGATTATTTAGCATTTAAAAATGTTAATATGATAGATCTATACATTAAAAAAAAAATTTTTGATCTACATGTTTTTAAAAATACATTTCATTTACAATCCATGCAGTCAAAGTGAGATTTAAGGCAGTGAGTGAGACAGCTTTTTTTTTTGTGCAGTTCTAGTATCAGTGTGATACTAGGCATATTTTATTCAATAATATAGAAAGTGCCAACTTCTTAGTTCCTGGGGGAGTTTAATCATAGTAGTTTTAGTAGTCTCTATTAAGAGACAACACTGAATTATTTTTCCAAATATCAACTGCCTACACACCTCATGGGTAAGGCTGTTCCTGACTGAAGCTGGACACGCCAGCTCTGATGTGAGCACAGCAGGAAGCACAGGTAATGCTGGAACTGGTCCTTTAAAGCCCGCATAGTCTGGTCACTAGCAATGATTTCAGGCAAAATAATTTCTATAGTTTATATGCCACTGAGCAATATTAAATATGTAAAATAAGGCTCTTATATAGGTAGCGCTGTCGAAAGAAGACCATTCAGTTGGCATATTCTACATTGCTGGTGTGAGCAGTTCATTCTCATCAACAGTGTGCAAACCCTGCTGTCCTCACCAGGTTGTGGTGTGAGAAAGCTGGAGGTATGAGACCGATACGCACCTGAAGAGCTAAACACCAACCACGTGCTTCATCGTAGATCTATCAGAGCTAGCCTCATGATCTTTGATCAATTATCATCTCTCATTATACCTCAGACTACTTGCAGCCTCCAAAGAAAGCACTTCATAACGGACCTTCTGAATGCATACACTTCAGAAAGTAGTGCCTTGAGCTGAAAGGAGGCATAGGGGTCACACAGAGAGACCCAATCCAATGTGATGTTCAAATCTATCACAATTTAGGGCTGAAAATATCTCCCATAACTTGTACCCACAGCTTGTACTCTCAATCTGTATTTCTGTAACTTCTACTTGAAAATTTCTCTGGGCACATCCTCTAAATAAAGCATACTCTCGTTATTCATTCATTCTGTATTTGCAAAGTCGCCAACATGCTAAAATTTACTTGTAACCTTGAAAGTTAATATTTGCAGACTTTTCTGGTCATTTTGAATTCTTCACAGAGAGGCAATTTAAGCCCAGAGACCTGCTCCAGCTGAGGGAGAACAAGGCAATCCCTTCCTTCTCAGCTCAATTCTAACCCTGTAAAAAAGTCCGCTCTTCATGGTCTATTTAATGCTATAATTTCTGTACATCTGTGAACTCTGTTGGTGATTTTGAGAGGGAAATTGCAATTTTAAATAAAGCCTATATAGGATGCCCACCAAGACCGGGCAGACATGTTTGTGTCCCAACAAGCCTCATAGAAGAGCATTCCTGCCTTTTGTAAGCTTGTCTAACAGATGCCTCAAAGTGTAATTTGAAATGTTCCTTTGTGTGCCCCTGTCTTTGGTGCCTTTGCATAATTGATGGCCTTGCAATGGGCCTTAAAATGTAACAGGACATTTCTTCCTTTGTATAAACCACGCTTTGTATAACTGATGACTTTATGATGTAACCTGAAGTGTTTAAACTCCTTTAGCAATCCATGTCTACACCAAACCCTCCAATCATAATGTGACAAATCTGCCTTTGTAACTGTACTCTTTGTTCTCCCTATAAAAGACCCAGGACACCACAGGTGGCTCTGAATCTTCTGAAGAAATCCCAGTCAAGCCCAGTGGTGTAATCAATTTGCCTTCTAAACCTCCTCAGTGTTGCTTCTTCCTGCACTTGGTCCATTTCCTATAACAATTTCACTGTTTAGAACAGCCTGCCCTGCATATGGCCCTGGTCTCTCTGGTCTGCAGCTTCTCAGAACAGAAGAGTGTGATAGATCGTAGAGAGAAAATACGCGAACCATGTATGCTTCCTTCAGCATGAGTTTAAAATTAAATATCTTTAAACAGAAGCACATATAAAACAAGGTTATGTATTTATCCATTGAAAAAAATGTTATGACAGTGGTTTACAGGAACGTGATACTGTACTCCTTCTAAGATCCTGTGTTATCCTGGATTGGCTAATTTAGTATCTACAGAAACTTTGTAGAACATAATTCCTGTGAATAATAATATTTACTGTATTTATTTTGGACAGACATTAATTAAAAACATTAAAACATGACTATTTCAAAGCAGTAATTTCTTTTTAGTAGACCAGGAGGTCTTTAATATGTTAGGATTCTATTTGGCTTCAAAAGAGGCCTGCTTTTGTTTAAGGAAGGAAGTCTTTATCCATTTATAGATGAATAAATGATAATTTACTCAATCATAATTCCACCTTGGGAAATGAGAATTTTTGCAGTAACTTTTAAATTTAAATTTAACATGGAATAAGTAACACCTTTTAAGTCAAATGTATTCTGGAGAAAAGGCATACAAATGAGGACTTGTTATTAAACAAAATTGTATTATACATGTATAGACATATGTATTCATACATATTCTATTGAGAATGTTGTAACTATAAGAGGGCATAACTTGTCATGTGAAGTACCTTGGGGGAAGGTTCAGTTCCTGAAAGATGATAAAGGAATTTTGTTTAAAAGCCATAATTACAACTTAAAGGCAAGGAAAGGACTTCATCTACGTGTCCTATAGCAATATTTTCCTGCTGAGAGCACAGAAAATAGGTAGGCTGAATTCAATTATTGGATTCCAGAATCAGCTGAAAAATTACACAAGATCACCTTTAAAATCCTGTTACGTATTTATTTTATGACTTATTGTTATTTAATTTGTATCATCTCTTTAATCATTATGAATTTATAAGCTTAACACAAAGCTTGTTATATTCAAATATATTACATTTTTAAAGTGCACTGGAGCAAGTAATTAGCTTTGAGATTTTTCTCTTGCAAAACAACGTATCATAGAATTCCCTTAAACAGTTTCTTAGTGACTAACATTAGTGATTCGGAATGCATGAGTTGAGTAAAGTGAGCCTTACTTGCATATTTCAAGCATGATTATGTTTGTTTTCTTTTTAACCTATTTTTTTTTTTTGGCATGTGTAAGTTGCTGTGTGCATTTATTGTAACCTTATGAGGGACAAGTTCCCTAAACTGATGAACAATCTCTGGTATTAAGAAACAGAAAAATCATTATAAAACCATTGCAGTATTGGATTATTATTGTATTAGTTTTGGAATGCTCCACTAATACAGAGCCCCCATTGGGGCATGATACTGGTAAGAGAATGCTTATAATCTTCACTCTGGAAGAACGTGATTTCATTGTAACAAAACAAAGCACTATTTTCAATGTGTTAGATTCTTCTAACACTCTCTTACTCATAAATAGAAGAAAGGAATAAATTGTCAAAAAGAATACATAACTAAGTTCGAAGGTTTACATAGTAAAAACAATTTTATAGTGCCAAAAGTCCATTACAGCTTAGTCAAAGAGCTCAAGCAGTCAAAATACACATTTTTAAAAAATTACATAAAACAAACACATAGAAGTCCTTACATTCATTCTATGAATATTGGCTCATGAAAGTGATCTCAACCACATGCATTATTCTCATGGCAAAGTATGAACATGTGACAGCTGCCTTACCTCCTATGGAGATGATGGCATCGAAGCCCTGGTCCCTAAAGGGGAGATTAAGGTTGTCACATACCATGACTTCACATCCTCTGTTCCGGGCTATCTCTACCAATGGCCCACAATAGTCACAGCCCAGGATATGGACCTGGCTGTTCACTTTAAGATATTTTCCAGTCCCACAACCTACAAGAAAAACACTTATGTTACATGCTCTTCTTAAAGGAAAACACAAAGTAATTTGCTTTATAACAATCAATATAAACTTTATATTAAGTTATCAAGGTAAAATACAAGTGTATGCACAAAATCAAAAGAAAAATTTTCAGGCAGTACTTACATACTTTAATAGAGAAGACAGGAAATGAGTAAAGAAATAATATTAATTGAATATTCATTGAGGTAATGTCCATGAGCCTTCACAGTCCAGCCCAAACATCACTGTCCTGAAACTGAGAATAACAGTTCCAGGATCCCAGAATTAGGAACAGGCTATGCAGCTTCGTTATCATCTCTACATATTTCACTTATGTACATGCAGTGTATGTTATGACATTGGTCTTCTTAATGTCTACAATGCTCTTACTAATCTCTGACTATGCTAAAGAAACTACTGCCAACAACTTTTCAGTGGCCATGGAAAATTTATACAACAAAACATGCTTCCCAAATTTTACAAATTTGAATGAAATTTTTTTAATATATTTTCTTCCAATCTGTTTATGGCAACAAGTCGCAAATAATCTCTGTTGCCTTCCAATACAATTCTATTGACTTCGAATGGAGGGGAAATGAAATTTTAAATGAAAGCCTGCTAAGAAAACTCACCAAGAATGCCCACCAAAGCCAAATGGACATGTCTGGACGAGCCTGATAACAGAACACTCCTCCTCCATCTTGAGTAACTCTTGTTTGTTTAATGGATGGCCTTGCAATGTACTGAGACATTTAAACTTCCTTGGCTACCCATGTTGTCATCACCCTACATGCCAATGATAATGTGCCAAATCTGCTTCTGCACATTCTGCTTGCTCTCCCCACAAAAGCCCCAAAACCCTTCTGGATGAAGCCCTGACTCTTTGGGAGTGATCCCAGTGATACCCACCAGTGTAATAAATTGCTGTCTCCTAGACCTCACTGGTGCCATGTCTTTCTTTGTCTGGCCCTTTGCTGTATTAAGAGTAAAGCTCTGTCAAAGAACTTTTTAAAGAATTGACCATTTTAGCATTAATTTTCTAGAGGCAGACACTCAAATAATTTAGGACTTAATGAATCAAAAGTTATAGATTATTATATCTTACTGATATTATAAAGAAAACAGGAACATGAATCAATAATCATATTTTCTATAAGAAAGTGAAACTTAAACGGGTCATTTTCAAGGCAAAGTAGTTAATGAACATCGCTGGCAGTTAAAATTGCTTAATGGTTGGAGACAGGATAAAGTTCATGCATCTAGCAGGTCTCTAAGCAAACAAGACATTGGGGAAGAGAGATACTACTAAAAAAGTCTTTACTAAGAAATGTAGATATGAGTGGGGAAGAGAAAAAAGAGCATGCTAAGAGTAAACAATGAAAGTTAGGCCTTGTCTTGGAACACTGTGCACCCTATAATGCTCAGACAATGAGGAACCAGGAGAGGGACCTATGTGCTAGGTGGATAAAGAGCCCCATGTGCCTTTACACCAGACACCCCATCTCAGAAGACTGATATTAAAGTCTCACTTTCAGTGAGACTCACATGTCCTATATCTAGTATGTGGTATCATAGCTTTTGTTTGCTTGTTTGTTTGGTTGGTTCTCTTTGGTCTTGCTATGTTGTCTAGGCTGGTCTGGAACTCCTGGGTGCAAATGGTTCTCTTAACTCAGCCTCTAAGTAGTTGGGTATAGGCACAGACCATTGTACCTGGCTTCTAGTATTCTATCGCAGACATATAATCTGATTCCTTTTAAAAAATATTTTTAAAAGCTAGAGTTGATATTTGTATCTTATTGGCATTATTTGTAGATTTTTCTGTGTGTGTGTGTGTGTGTGTGTGTGTGTGTGTAACCTACGACTACTCAAAAAAAAAGTCATTTGTTGCTTTTGAAAAAATGATAGTAATCTTAATAACTCCTCCTTGCTAGGTATTTTCCAACATTATGAGACAATAAAAACAGAATTAATGTACACTGATGCCAGCAGGGAGTAGATGGTATGAATGAAAAAATAAAACATGATTGAGATCTTAGAAATATTTTATATCTCATAGGCACTGTCCCTAATGCTTGTATGAAAAATCATCCACTATTAGTGAAAAATAATCAAAAATGTATTTTAAAACTGAAAACCTGTGTATTTTAAGGATGACAGGCATACTTTAAGGTAAGTAAACTTGCACATTCATTTACTTTTTATTGGCTTGAGAGATACATTTGGAAAAATGAAAGGAAAAATTACTTCTAAGATACTAATAAAAGCAGGTTCATAAACCATTATGGCTGAAGGGAACTGTAAAGAAAACATTTAATAATAAAGAGAAAACTGAGATCTCTTCAGATTTAAAGTGTCTGATGGCCTTCCAGAATCCTGGCACCATTGATATATCCAGCATTCATGCTGAAGGGTAGCAGGGACACTCCCAAGTACAATGCATAAATTATCCATTTTTGAATGCACGCACCAAGATGCTGGCAAGGGGAAGATTTTATCCTAATGAGGAAATCAAGAATATTGCTAAGCTAAATTGTTTCATTACCTTAAATCAAACTTGAATGCTACGTACAGTGAGGAACTCCAGCCCAGAACAATTATACTCCTTTACAAAATCTCATCGGATGATAACCTTCAGTAATACTACAGAGAAACTGTCTGCATGCTTTCTTTTGGTTTGACTTTGTATTCTGCACTGCACTAGGGCTAAAACAGATACTTGCTCAACTCAAAATATCCTGGTGGGTGATGGGAAAGAATTTGCTGAAAACAACTCCCATAGACATTCTCTAAAATATATAGAAATGACTACATTTTTAAATTTGGGAGTTCTTGGCTAGGACTTTGTGTAAAGGAGAATTCCTTTTTCCTGTAGGAAACAAGACAAATAATATGTGAATTTGAACATATATTTGTTGAGTCCAGAGAGAGGATTCTGCCTGCACAATGCCTACCAGAGAGTGAGTGTTCTAAATTTTTACTGATGCAATAAAGAAGTGATCATTAGAGAATGATTTAGTCCATTAAAAATGACCATTGAAGCTGAGAGTAAATATATAATATATTGTGAGATAAGACATAAGTGGAGTTCTAATAATTGAAAAGTTAACTTTTATTTTGCACACAAAAATAGCATTTTCAATACTATGAGGGCAGTTTTCTCTGGGGTCAGAAAGAAAGGGAATCTTGCTCAAACAAGCACCCAGCTCTGGTCTTTCTTTCAGTTTCTTAAGTGATCCAAATAAAATTTCAAACCACACAATGCCCTCTATGCATCATCTAATGGACTTAAAATGGGCTGGTCTCTTGCAGTTCAAGGCATGGCCGTCCTTGCACAGGTCACAGGGTTTCCTGAGTGCTCTGCATTTCTGCTTTCTGAATCACAGGAGTTATTCATACTTAGGCTACTGTTTCTGCTCACTCAAGCCCGGATTCCTGTCCATCACAGTTAGTGTCCACTCAAGAGCCATTAATCATGTATCTCCCTGGTCAGCTAGACTGGGGAGCAGGGGCATACAGATAACAATTAACTGAAAGTTTCTTTGCTAAAACAGTGAAACTGCCCAGCGAATCTGTTTGGGTGACTGGAATTTGGTAACTCCTGGATTTTTTTTCTTACTGCATTGCTTCACTAGTAATAAATTATAGTTAATTATAAATTGATAATCTAGTAACTAGTCAAATTAAGCACTTCCTTATGGAGATTAGTCATAGTATCCTGCAATTGTTTCTTCTATTCATCTTTTTGGGTTTTATTTATCCTTTTCATTTATTTGTTCTTTAACTTGAAATTTTAAAAAAATCTTCCATTTTATGATCAAAATAATACTACTCATTGATCAGTTACAAAATCAAAGCCATACAAAAATCAAACAATGCAAATTAGCAAAAAAAAAAAACCATACTATGGATGCAATTGTTGATTTGTACCGTGGTCAAAGAATATTATTCATCCCATAATTTGTAGTCAAAAAATATATACAGAAAATACACGTTGTCTATTACTATGACTGTATTGACATACAGTAAAAGGTAGCTTTTAGAACTCTGTGCATGGAGGGCGGGGTACAGGGAACTGACTTCAGGATTTTACGCTTGTCAAGTAGGGACTACGTCACTGAAGTCAATCCTCAGCCCAAGGCAGCGTTTTATCCTAAGCAGCTATACAAAGCCTAATATACAGTGATCCCCACATGTATCTTGAAAGTAACAAAATCTAGACATGAACCTGTGCAATCATAAAAAAAATTAGAAAATCCACCTATACTTTCTCCCAGATGCACAATGAAGCTTATATTTACATCAAATCTCTCAGGATTACCCAAGCCACCAACAGCGTGGTGGCCCTGGGTGTGAGCTGCTGGTGCCAGGGGGTGGTGACAGAGAATGCTTCACGGTGTACAAGCTTTTGCTCCTTCCTGGCGCCGGAAGTGAATTACCTATCCAAATAGTCAATATAGCAGTTACCTATCCAAATAGTCAATATCCAAATAGCAGTTTTTATTTTTTCCTTTTTGAACTATTTGTTCATATGTTTTTCTTTGGAGTTACTGGTACTTTTCCTTTTCTTCTGAATTTATTCCTCCTGTTCAACTGAAGCTTTTGCCCTTTCAACAACATCCCACAGCTCCTTCTCCCTCCTGCCTGTCTGTGCCCCGACCTGGTAATCATCGCTTTCCTCTGTGCCTCTTTGCGATTTTGTTTTGATATTTTTGCTGTTTGTTTTTGTTTGTCTTGCACTCTCACAGTTAAGAGAAATCCAGCTGTCTTTGTTTTCCTGTGGCTGGTTTATTTTTCACTAAGTATCACACCCTCCAAATCCATCCATGTGGTAGCCAAGCACAGAATGTTGGGCTTTTAAAAAACACTGACTGAAACATGCCCTACAGATTAAGAAAATTACATGTTTCTCTATCAGAAATGTTGCTATTTTACTTAGTATTTGATCTTTTCATTTCATTTATATTTGTCTAGATTTTTCAACTTATGGAGCATTTTAATTTTTAGGGGGAGTTACAGCTATTAACACAGCAAGTCATGACTGAACGATTACACATTCCCTGTTCTTCTTGCTAAGACTGATTTCTAGCCCTGAATGCAGTATTACCCATAGGCCCGAGTGAGTGATTCCTAACGTACACCCACACTGCCGCAAACTTTCTGAGTTAAGTGAGATTCACATGCCCAGGCTTCTTGGGTCAGCTTTCATCCTGTAGTCAGGGAAGAAAATCAAAGCCCTGTACCACTGGTTCCTGGCACTTAAAGTGGAACAGGGAGGCCTCATTAAACCAGTCTTCCAGCAAGGCACCGATGAACTTTTGCACTGAACTATCTGCCCATCCCAGTACATGCTATCTTGGTAAACTGGAGCCAAGCACAGTTTTTTTTGAGGATGTAATTCACTAGCCTTTGTAACAGTTTATAAAATTACCTTCCCTTACCTCCCCTACCCACTAGGAGCTGTGCCTGACTTCTTTCTTATATCTTCTGCCCCATCAGTAACAATTTCTGACAAATAAGCTCTATAATTAACAACACCCCTTTAAGTGTACATTATAAAAACAGCCATCAACTGGGCACAATGGCTCACAACCGGAATCCCAGCTACTCAGGAAGCAGAGGCAGTTGGAAGTTAGTTTTGCCAATTTAGCAGACTGTGTCTCAAAATAAAAAGGACTAGGGGGAAAAAAAACTTAAAAAAATAAAAAGGACTGGGGATGTAACCCCCTGACGGAGCTCCTGTCTAGCAATGCAGGAGCCCTTGGGCTCAACCTCCAGTGGAACCCTCCCAAAGCCAAAGCAAAATAAAAGCTAACATTTTATAAAACCTCAAAGCATATTTTCTAGGCTATTTAAATTAGGTGTTTTTTATATTGCAGTCCTAATAAGCTTCAAATAAATGTAATTTTTCTTTGTTCTTCATGAGATTGGTTTTATCCCAATCCTTTCCAAACTCCTTTTAGCGCCCCATTGTTCTGGATTGTTATTGGGCATTTTGCTTGTTAAAATGGTTCCCAGGCACTCTAGTGCTCCTGAAGAGAGGAAGACCCTGGATGTCCACTGTGGACAAGTGAGAGATCAGGTTTGTTCAAGCCTGAGTTACCAGTATGCTGGCTGTGAGTTCAATGTTGACGCATGAGTGAGAAACAGTAAATATAGTGATTGGTAACAGAGGTGTCAAAACCCTCAACAGCAAAAGCTTGTTAAAGAGAGCTCTGCATGTTCTAACCAGTCATACAAATATATCTTTTTCTTGAGACAGGGCCTTTGGCGGGGGTCAAAATAAATGACCTGTCCATTTGAACATCTGAGGAACAAATTTAGTTACAAGGCAGGTGCTCCTAGAATATTAATAAGGACCCTGCCAGTATGTTTCAGAGAGAATTTACTGATGCTCCTTTCCAGGTCTTCAATCGCTTAGAGAAATCCCACCTTCTCACACTAACCCTGCGGTCCCAGATTAGAACTGGCCTACTGATTCTTGCACTGTATCAGTAAGCTCCTAACTTTCTGATGTTCCTTCACAACATCTAGTGATGTTGCCTGTGTCCCCTGCCCTCCATGGGTCGTCTCACATGGTAGTAACTAAGATTCTTTAAACAGAAATACAACTAAGGTTATACACTAACAAATCGACAAAAGTATGTTGTGTCCAAAGGCTTATGAGAAACCTTCTTGTCCTTCCTATTAGGATAATGATTCACTAATTCAGCGTTTATGTCAACTTCTTAGAACCCACTTTAGTTTAAAGCACCCACCTAACCCAGCGCAGCAGGCTAACTTGTATTCTGCGCTTCAAACCAGCTGACCTCCTCCTTCCAGCCCTCCCTCCACACCCAGGCCAGGTTTCAAAGCTGCTGCCCACCTCTCCTGCCTACGCCCTGCTCACACTGCTGTACTGGAGGTGCTAATGAATTTATCGGCCTTAATTGGTCATCTTCACAAATTAACCTAACAATAAGTATCATTAATAATTACAGTCAATTGTTTTCTTTTGTGATTTTTTTGGCATGTGTGTACCCACATGTTTGTTATATGCACAGAGAAGCCCTCTGCTTTTTAAAAATAGTACGTATATTATTTTAGATTGCAAAATAAATCTAGACAAATATATATAGTTCAGGCTGGCCTTGAATTCATTTTGTAGCCTAGACTGCCTTTGAAATCACAGTGATCCTCCTGCCTCAGCTTCCCAAGTGCTGGGATTAAAGCATGTACCACTATGCCTGAATAAAACAATCTTAACTGTCATCTAGTCTTTCAATATTTTCATTTTCCTACACTTCCATATTTGCTTCACTTGGAATTCACCTTGGAGTAAGCTTTGAAGGAGTAGCTCTTACTGTCCTGTTATGTTCTCCCAAGACCATTTATTGAATAGTTCTTTCTCTCCTCACTAATTTTAAGATCCAGGGGCTGGCGAGATGGCTCAGTGGTCTAAAGCACCTACTTGGAACAAGCTTGGCGAAG
>NDGM010977739.1:0-14171 GCA_002564305.1 Octomys mimax | reverse complement strand
GAATATGGACTGAAACCTCCAGCAACTGTGAGCTAAATAAACCTTTCCTTCCTTCATTTTGAGAGTCGGGTATTTGCCACAGCAACGAGAGAAGAGTAACTAAGACAGCCACCATACCCGTTTTTGTGGCTGGTACCACATGCCTGAGGTTCTGGGGCCAGCACAGCATGTGGTACAGGGAATCAAACTCAGGTATTTGCATTTGCCAGGCAGGCACTTAGACCACTAAGACTAAGGTATTTCCCCAGCCCTGAATGCTCTCCTTTAAATGGACTTTTTTCAGTTAAAACTTGGTCTAGGCAATTGTTGAGTAATCATGAAATTTATGTCTTTATTTTCTAATGTGCATGAAAATAAACACTCAGAAGGAGAAAGGCTGCCCCAGATGGTCTGGAAACCTCAAAGGTCTCTCGGTTCTGTCTATACCTGGGCTGTCTTGGACAACCTTGAAGGCTGGGGGATATCTTAGCCCCAAGGTCTCTCCTGTCAACACATTCTGTCCCTCGAGCTCAGTGATTGGTTCAGAGACAGACATGTGGGTTCGAGGGTAGAACTCGAGGCTAAACTAAGTGTGCCGTCTGTATTTCCTTTTGTCAGAGATTGTTTATAAATGTATAACCAGGGCCAGATGAAATGCAGGATGCCCAGTTAAATTTGGACTTCAGATACATGATGAAGACTATTTTAGTATCAGCGTGTCCCAATTAAATTTGGGATGTTCTACATGTGTACTGCTAATAAGACAGCCCTATGTGTAATCCTCCTGTGGTGGAGTAACTAATGAGCAACGTGGAACGCCCAGCTGAACTCAGTCAGCGTGGTGCTGGGTGTGGAAAGCCCACCTGAGGGTTGCTGCCAACAGCATAAAAGGTGAGCTGGAGGGGGAAAGGGGATGCCTTTGATTCTCCTGGAGAATTGTGCTGGTTTTTCCTAATATGAATTCAGCTGTTCTCATTGTCAGAGGAGCTTGGGTCCTCAGGTCCTCACTGTCACTGAGGATAGCTGTGATTCTCTTTGGAGGAGCTCTGGTGCTTACCCTGAGTGTCGCTTCCTGGCTCCAGTGCAGATCCCTCAGCCTGCTGGCACAGATCCTTCATCCCGCTGGTGTAGACTTTCTAGCTTCTACCACTGGCCTTTGGGCCTTCCCAGTGCAGATCCTTGAAGCAGACTTGCATGAGACATTGCCATGGGCACTAGGCCTCCAGTTGTAACAATGTCACAGAGGGCACTGCCATGGGCTCCAGGTCTTCAAAGCATCCTGTTGTCTTTCTACCCGCATGAAGAAGTGATGTCTGGCACTGTGCAGCCATCTTGAGACCATGAGGCCTACAGTTTGGGGACACAGTGAACATAGTAAAGCAGAAAAACAGAAATCACATCATTACAGTACCAAGGAAACCCAGGATACCCTCTTCTGGACTTCTTGTTATGTCAGGCAATTAATGTTTATTGCTCAAGCCAGTAGGTCTCAGCATGGGCTACACGTGAGAAGAACTTAGGGCAATGTTAAATATGCCAAGGCCCAGGCCACACCCCCTGCCACACCCCCTGCAGTCCACTCACCACTCAGTTGGTATCAGAGAACTTACCGTGTGTGCTAGGTAACCGATTGCATCAACTTGAGCGAGAGTCGCCCAACTGAATTGGGCCCGCATAGGTCTGGGTGTGGGAGACTGCCCCTTGGGAGGATTGCAGCTGGATGGTAGAGGAAAACAAAGAGGGAAGGCTGGCCTCTACTTCAGAGGAGCCTGGTCTTCTCACTCTGGAGGTTGTCTCCCGGCTTCCGGTGTAGACCCTTCAGTCCTCCACTGAATCCGTGGGCCTCCTGATAAGGACTCACACAGGATACACAGTGAGCTTGCAGCCTTCAACTGGACCAGTCACTAGTGTCCTGTGCTAGTCCGTACACACCAGCGCTGGCCCTCAGAACGTAGGTGGCAGGCCCTCTCCATTTTTCCACACCTGACTCAGAGGCCACTGTGAGCCCATCGTGCAGGTTCTTATGTCTGCACATGTCTTAAGTTAAATCTGTCTCTCTAGTAAGCACTGCCTGATGCAATATGTCATTAGCATTTCAGGAGAAGTCTTTTTTTTAGAAGAACAAAACAGAGGAGCAAACTATGCCCAAAGCCTTAACCTCTTGCCCACCTCCTCAGCCAGCCTGGGGGAGGGGCTATTAGGTATAAATGTCATGGCTGCCACCATTGCCCTAGAGTTGCTTGTGCCAACAGAAAAGGAATCGTTTTCTTGGCCTAGGACAAGCTTGGTGCAGGGCAAGCAGCAGGCTGGGGATTTTTCCTTTCAGTCTTAATGAGTGGCTTTAACTGTCTCCCCTCCACTTTCCCCAGCTCCCACCCCCCTCCTGTGTAAGGGGAAGTGGGAAAGGAAGTGTCCCTTTCACTATTGACTACAACCTGAACCAGGCTATGATCCTCCCTGGAGGAAAGCAGAGCTGGGGCTGCCCTCCAGGGAAAGGATAATGGCTCCAGACAGCCAGGGCATTGTGGGAAAGGGGAAGGTGCCAGATGGAGGGGGAAGGGTGGGGGGCCCCTGTACACCAGTGATGGCTCACAGAGTGCATGGACATGGTTCAGGGCCCCTGGCTTGCTTTTTAGGGAGACTCTGGGGGGTCCAAGATGAGATTTTTTTCCTTAGGAGAACAGTTTTGGGGAAGGGAAGAAAGGGAGGGATGGGACAGCTACCAGAAACAAAATAAAGAATTCCCAGGGAAATCTGAATTTCAGATAAGTAACAAAGTGTGTTAGTATAACTACATCCCACACAATATTTTTTAATTTTATTGAGAAACAAATAACAATGAGACAGTTTCAAAGCAGGTTAGTAGGACAGTTACAATAATTTATACATTGCATATTGTCTTCGTAGTAGTCATAGTACAAGATGCAGACATGACAGCCTGTCCAAACACTATTAGTGCAAATCTTTCTTATTAAATTATTTGGTGTATATTTACACAAAAAATTACTTTGTTCACCTGAAATACAATTTTGTGTGTGTGTGGGGTGTTACATTTAACAGGCTGTGCTATGCGTATGTTTAGTGGTGAAGAATTGCTTTGAAAACCACTGTATCACTACTTGTCTCCTCCCTTCAAACTCCGGCTTTATGAGGTCTCCCTCCCTTCCTTCCCGTGATTTTCCGTCCCATCACTTTGTCCCCGTGAAGGACACACAATCAGTTGTGATGGCTTGGCCATTGTGTTTCACTTGAAAAGAGCGGCTTGGGCTTGGTGGGGCTCTGTCACCCTGTACCTTGGTTTATCACACATGGTGATGTCTGCTGTCCCCCTCATCTGCCCTCAGGGAGGAAGGGACAGGTCGGGCTGACAGTGCCAGTGTGTGTGCACTGGCCTGGGTGTGCACTGCGTGTCCCACAGGTGAGAGCAGCAGGCTCCATTCAGGGTTCAGGGTCTGCCTGGAGGTGGGAGGGGCCTCAGGGTTCAGGGGTCTCCCAGCCTGCAGAGTCTCTAGCCTGTGGCTCAGGCTCTGCAGAATCTCGGGAACCTCAGAGTCCCTGGTCCCTGACATCCGAGTCTCCGCTGTCTGGGGCAACCTTTCTGGCTCCAGGTCCTGACTTCTCACTGTGATACCTTTAAGTAGGGAACTGGCCTCTCACCCCTCACCCTGCCTCGATGCCGCCTACTCCTTTCCCCTTGTTGGTTTAGACTAGCAGGGACCCCTTCTCTTGGCTGGTAGGGACCATGTTATTGCTTCTGCCTCTGTAGGGTTTGGGGGAGAATCTTGACTTATGAGCAATGGCAAAATGAACTGCCAGCACCTCCTGGGTCTCTAAATCAAGAGGCTGAAATGTGGGCTGAGTGCCTTTTGCTTGAGGGCTTGCTGGCTGGGTTTGGAGTGGAGCTCTGAGCAGATGGGACTTTATGAGTTTTGTAAAAGTCAAACTCCTAAAGAGTCTCCAGCAAATCAATGCTTAAAGGAGAGACATTAAAAGTAGGGACGCAAAGTGCGGTGACAGGGACCCTAATTCTAGCACTTTGGGAGGCTGAGGAAGGAGGTTTGCAAGTTGGAGCCCAGCCTGGGTAGCTTGGTGATTTAGAGAGACCCAGTCTCAAAATTTACAAAGTGGGTTGGGAATGTAGCTTCATGAGAAAGACCCGGGGTTCAATTTCCAGTACTGCCAAAAATAAAAATAAAACAAAGTGAAGGGGGCCCAGGGGCAGAAGATGTTGTGGTCCCTCTTGTGGGCCAGGGATCAGCTTCTCAGCTCCTGCATGGGGACAGCTGTGTCCGGGCTTTACGGCAGGACTCCAGCACTGTTCCTCTAATACTCGCTTATGGTTAGCTCTGCCTGAGTCTTCGTTTAACCCAAGCTGTCTTGTTGGTGGTGTGCAATTACATTAGGGAAAAACTGTATGTTTTGAAATATTATGATTATGAAAAACAGCAACATAAGCTCCCATTAAGGTGGAAGAAAGTTAATTGTATTTCTTGTCGCTTCCCTGGGCCAGTACGCTGGTGTGGACATGATTTACATCGGCAGCAGGCAGCTAATCTTTGTGGCACAGTCCACACTTTTTCCTTTAATTACAAATAATTAGGTAGTGTAATTTATACTAATGCCCAGTGCCTGCAAGCACATGTTCAGAAATAAAGGGCTGGTCTGGGGGCCAGGGGGATGGTAAACAGGTAGGGTTGTCATCTGCTGGGACTGCTTGCTAGTGACCTTGGGGAGCCCTGAGATTGCATCAGCGGGGGTGTGCTGCTGCTTCTAGCTAAGAACAGATGTCCGCGGCAATTTGTCGGGTCCGTCAGCTGTCCGCCGCGCGTCCTGTTTGGATAAACGGCAAGGAGATAGAGCGTGTGCATCTCCCCAGGGCCAGTGACACAGAAGCAGGCGTAATGAATATGCATGTGACTGAGTGTGGGAAGGAGAGGGGCCCTGGGATAAGCAGCTGTGGCTCTCTGTGGACAGGGGGAGCTCATGACACTTCGGTGGATGATGCATTTGACTGTGTGTGAGAGTCACTCAGGGTTCTCTGGGACAGCTCACCCACTTTTACAAGCCCTTCCAGAAAATTCCCACAGGAGCTGATGAATGGCGATCTGATAAAAGCAGAACAGAACAGCCTCCAGATGGACGTTCTCACCGGGGCTCTGTCTGGCGGTTCCTTAGCTCACCTCCTGGAGCCTTAAGATTCCTCAATTTAAAAATGAGGAAGGGCTGTGGCTCTGGCTCAGTGGTGTGGGACTTGCTGGGTATGTACATGGCCAAAAGAGAATGGGAATAACCACAAGGACAATGCTGGTGATTTTCATGCGGGTGAGGGGCCACTCATAAAGGAGGTGGCCCAAGTACTCAGGATGGGCTCAAAGGGTCCATCTGAGAGAGCACTGGTTGGTTCAGAACCAGAAACACGCTGTCATGGGCCCCCAGAGTCCTGTCATTGTCTACAACACAGTGAGGGCTACAGGCTCTCATGAATCTACCCCTACACTGACCCTTGAAAGTGGCCCCTGTGGGTAAGGCAGTGCTCATGGCCAGCGGACAGCTGACCTTGCTTAGGTTCCTAAGGACCCATAGGTCTCAGCTGGTATTGTCTGTGTTTAGGCAGTGAACTGAGGGCTTGTTTCTTGGGCTTTATCCAGGGCCACACCCCCCATAAAGCTGTTAGCAGACATTATTTGGGACTGTTTAGTAGTATGCAGGGCACTACCCACTGCATGCCACTGGCAACATGCCTCCAGATGTGACAACCTAAAGTGTCCCAAGACATTGCCTCATGTTCATAAAGCATGCAGTTGCCCCAACAGAGAACCACTGAGTTAGAGTATTAAAACAGATATAACCAGGGCTCATGACAAAGAGTTCTTGGCACAGCTGTGAAACAGTCTACGGCCTCAGAACCTATACTCACAGGGCCTGCATTCCAATGGGGGGGTCAGAGTGGGGATGTGAACAAGAGGATGTGTTCTCTTCATAACCATAATCATTAGCCATTCATATGCATGCATGCTTATACATCACATACCACATGTGTGTAGTTTGTTTCCATATACACATAGAAGTGTGGGTGTTATGCTAGGTAGTAAGAGGCGCTATTAAAACATCAAACATAATTGTTCTGTAGAGAGTGTCTTGTGTACCTTACTTTGAGGGCATGGAATGCTTCTCTGCCTTGTGTCATGTGAACAAAGGACTGAAAGAATTGAAGTATCTCCCATGTGCCTATCTGGGCTAAGACTGTTGCAGACGTAGGAAGAGCATGTGCAAAGTCTCCATGGCAGAGCATGCCTGGTGTATTCTAGATGATCAGGAAAAGAAGCATGGCTACCATAGAGGCACGAACAAAGGCAAGTAATCCAAGTTAGGTAGGACTTTTAGTTTTTTAGATACTAGGATGATTGAACATCTTGGTTTGCTTAGACTGTGGGGTTTTCCTGGATGCAGGACTTTCAAGTTGTTCACCATAACTGATACAGAGATTTGGATCCTATTCTGATGAGTTAGAATGAGAGAGGGGTGCTTTCCCAGAGGATTTGTAGATGAGTCTTTCTGGCTATGCATGAAAGGTAAGTTGTATAGAAACAGAATGGAATCAGGGGGCCACTGATGAGGCAGCTGCCTGTCTAAAGAGAGATACCTGGGTCCTGGCATTTGTGGGTAGGAGGTAAGTACCAGAAGGGTTGAATTGCACTGTTTTGAAATGGGAGAATAGGGGCGGGTCAGGCTTGGGGGAAGACAGAGATCTCAGAGACTGTAGGGGTGATAGGGCAGTTAGGGTGGAGTATCAACTGGATTGGCTTTGGGATTCACCCAGGGAGGTCAGTGGAGCACACTTCTGGATGTGTCTGGGTGGGTCCTAGAGGTATGGCTTTAGGGTCTCTCTAGTTCCTTCTCCCTTCCTCACTGGCACTGTTCTCTGGCTCTACTTCTCAGGGACCGTGAACCAAACGGCTTTGCTCTGCCACATCTAGTTGCTATGATGTTCCTGCCGTGGATGCAGTTGACCATGGACTGAAATTGAGAGCCAAATTGAACCTTTCCTTTAATGATCAGAGTTGGATGTTGCGGCTCTACAACAGGGTGCTAGTAGGGAAAATTGGTACCAGAGAAGTGGGGTGGTTGCTGTGACTATCTGACCACATGGCTTAGAAGCCTTTGGAACTGTTCTATGTGAAGAGTTTTGAAAGCTTTGGAGATGCTGTTTAGAGAAGCCCCAGTATACTGTAAGCCAAGCATGATGGGAGATTCTGGTTAGAGCTCAGACAACCAAAATGTTGATAGGGATTTTGAATAGTATGGCAGACTGATGACTAGTGGGCATCTTGTAACACCCAGCTGAGTTGAACAAGTGTGGTTCTGGGTGTGGGAGGCCCATCTGAGTGTTGTTGGAAGCTAACGGGCAGAACTGGAGGAGACAAGCTGTTGGGGAGGTTGTAGGGAGCTGTTTGTTCTCTTGGAGGAGCTTGTCATGCTGGTTTTCATTGTCCAAGGAGCTCGGAACCTTATTGTCCCTGAGAATGGCTACAGTTCACTTTGGGGGAGCTCTGGTCCTAACTTTGAGAATTGTTTCCTGGCTCCAGAAGGGAAGATGGTGCATTGCTCAGTCTCCTAGAGAGCTTGTTGCATTGGCTGTCCTGATGGGAACTCGGCTTTTCTCATTGTCAGAGGAGCTCGGGACCTCACAGTCGCTGAGGATGGCTGTGGTACTTTTCTGGGGAGCTCTGGTTCTTACCTTGAGTGTTGCTTCCCAGCTCCAGCTCAGATCCCTCAGCCTGTTGGCACAGATCCTTCATCCCACCGGCACAGACTTTTCTAGCTTCTGCCACTGACCTTTGGGCCATCCTAGCACAGATCCATGAAGCAGGCCTACATGATATGTTGTGGGCTCTAGGCCTCCAGTTGGACTTGTGGGAGCCATTGTTATGGGCCCCTGGTCTTCAGCAGGACTCATGCAGGACGTTACTGTGGGATCCAGGCTCTCATCTCGATTCTTTGGTCCTTAGTGCATGGACAGATTTCCTAAACTGCGTATGATTCTCCGAATGACTATTATAAATAATTTATCAAATATTTGTCCTACATTATATTGTTCCCCTTGTAAACTCTGAAACTACAATAGACAGTAAAGGTCAGGATCAGGAGGTTTTAGTTAGAAACAAGGCTTCATTGTCAGTGTGAGGCTATGTGTATTGTACATACAGAAAATTTGTCTACTTTTTATCCATGTCCTGAGATTTTTGTTGAAGAGTGAGATTAAGGTTGATGGGTTAATCTGATGGAGGAGATTTCAAGGTATCATGGGGACTTCTAGCTGCTTTTAGCTAGATTTGTAGTGAGAATTGGTGACAAAAGACAACGCAGAAAAATTTGAAAATCTTGAACTTCAGCCCAGAAGGACCACAATGTAAACTTGAGGTCAAAAGAGGGATAGTCACTGAAGATGTTAATGCCATTAAAACGAAACCAAATACTTTGTACAGAGGCAAGAAGATACTTTGAGGTC
Organism: Octomys mimax; assembly: GCA_002564305.1. Taxonomy (NCBI): domain Eukaryota; kingdom Metazoa; phylum Chordata; class Mammalia; order Rodentia; family Octodontidae; genus Octomys; species Octomys mimax. The sequence goes on along the minus strand of NDGM010977739.1, from coordinate 5,683 downwards.
ATCTCAGACCCCACCCATTGTGGGCTCCATGATGCAAAAGGGTAAAGTCCTTTGAAATACTTCACTTTGAGAAGAGAGCATCAGGGCTCCCTGATCATCTGGGATCACACAGGGAAGTATTTGCCTTAGTTCAGCCATCTAGGCTCTCAGAAACAAAAAAACCGGATGTGGCCCATGGGACCCAGGCTTCAACAGATCTCAACATCATTCCATGGTGCCCCTTTTTAAGACCTGCAGAATGCAAGGTTCTGGGATCAGAATGCCTTCCACCTAGATTTCAAAGGAAGGTCTGGGAGGCCAGGCAAGAAGCTCCCAAGAGGGTGTATGTGATGTGGGAAGAAGCCAAAAGTACAGTGGAGACCCCAGGAAGTCGGAGGTGCCAGAAACATGAAACATCTGCTGAGAAAAGATTCAGGGTGTGAGTAGAGCCAGCTTGTGAGAGAGGCCATGTGGACTGCACCCAGAAAGGCAGGCTCCTCTGAGCCTTATGTCTCACTACAAATGCTGTATCTCTGTACCCCAAATGCTGGATGTGGAGATACAGGACTTAATATTTGCCCTACTGGATCTCAGTCTTGCTTTGGTCCTATTCTTTTTTATTCCCCAACTTGTCTTTTCTGGATCAGGAATATTTGGCTTTTATTTTTACAAAGTTTCACAGCTAAGAGTTTGCCTTGAGTCTCAGAACACACTTGTACTTGTACTTTGAAAAAGTACTGGAACTGATGAGACTTTGGGAAGGGGTTGTTGTATTTCTGGTTGCATGGGTGATGGTTGAGTTGTGTTGCGTAGAATTAGGAACTTGTCCTTCTTTTAGAGATTCAGTATGGTTTAAGGAGATGTGTTGGGTACAAAGTTGATAAGGGACAGGATGTGGCAGTTAGAGTGTCGACTTGATTGGCTTTGGAATTAGCTGAGAAGGCTGGCTCAGGGCACGTCTGCATGTATCTGGGTGAGTCAGCAAGGTGTGGCACTGGGGTCTTTGTTGCTCCCTGACCCCATCCCCACTGTCACTGTTCTGCTCTGCTTCTAGGACACTGTGAACTAAGATTTTCTCTACTGCACCCTTCCACCATGATGTTTGCCTTGTAGGCAGCTGACTTCGGGTTGAATTCCCTTAAAATGTGAGCCAAATTAAACTTCTCCTCCTGTGAGCTGTGCGTGCTGGTTGTTGAGTCCAGGTGCCTGGTCCTGGTGTCTTGTCAGGACGCTGAGGAAGCCCTGTCCTCAGATGCTTCTGCCAACCTTCATGGTAGGCCCTGGCACCACTACTGTCACTCCCTTTCTTGAAATCTTCATGCACAGAGGAGCCTGTGTTTCCTCTTGGAAAAGCCTAGGCTTCATTGGATTGTGCAACTTGAGGTTTATTCTTGACGAAACAGGAGGCAGCCCTTGCAGTTAACAAGGGGATGAATTGTTGAATGTCTCATTGGTGGCCCCATGTCCCATTATGGGCCCATTATGGAGATTTATTTTGGCAGCCACCTGTCCAGATGTGCTTGTTGGGAAGTGCTACATCTGTTAAAGAATAACTCTTAAAAAGGGAATATCATTTTCTGGAAGGAATTACTTAGTCTTTAAATACAGTTGGGAAATAGAGGGAAAGAGCTTTTGAGGACATGCGGCTTGTTACAACAGTACATCTTAATATCCATTTCTCCTGCCATCAACAGATTGCTGGTCACTGTGGCAGATCAGATTATAGAACACTGATGCATTTGTTTCAAATTTAAAAAGCCAGGCATAGCAATAGACATCTGTAATCCCAGCTACTTAGAGGCTGAGGCAGGAGGATTTGAGTCTGAGGCCAGCCTGGATAACATAGGAAGATCTGTCTTTAAAAAAAAAAGGACTGTTTCTGCCCAGCTTCATAGGCAAAAATGAACACAGAGATATTAGGCTTCTAATTCATTAATTTGCTTATGACAAGAAATCTATAAACTCTACTAAGTGTAGGATCTTAGCTAAGGAAGACAGCAATGAATGCAACCTTGTTCTCAACGAGCCTCTGGTGGCTGGGGAGACACAGATACAAATATTATACAGAGTGAACTGGGATAGTACAGTGAGAAGGTCCTGGGGTTCCTGGGGTTCAGAGAAGGGAGGCTGCCCAGTTGCTGGGGGTCACAAGGCTCTAGGAGAGGGGGTGCTTTAGGTTGCAGGTAACTGATCCCCACCCCCATGACCTCTCAGCGCAGAACAGGGATTGTGATCTCCCATGACGAAGGCCAGTCACTAGGGGCCCTTTGGGGTGGGTTGGTGGAGCAGCTCTGCGGAGACCCAGGGGGATGTAGCCTCTCTGCTTTGCTGCTTACTCGGGCCTCGATCTAAGTCAGAGCAAGGGTGCTGCTATGGGACCCTATGTCGTCAAGTGCAGGTCCACAGGAGAAAAAAAACCCTCAAAGTATGGTCTATAAATCCTTTCCTTTAGCCTCTTAAGGGACCTTCCAAGCCCTGGACAAATAAATGCAACTAGGAGAAGGCCAGACAGAAGCACACTGGCAATGAGGATGGAGTTTGCTGTCCTAGCGCTGGAGGGTGTCTGGGGGAGGGGGACTCCCTTGACAACACTGAGGTTCTCTGATTCCAGGCCTGCTGTCTTTTCTCGTTCTGCTTCTTGAATTTTGAATGATAGCCCAAAGGCTCTATCTCTATAGATTCCCGACAGACTGTGGGCTAATCTTGGGATGAAACCTCATCTTTTCTGAGTGTTTCCTCCTCTGGGCTTCCTCTTAGATCTGAGACCAGGAGGAAACATATGCTCACGCTCAGCATTGGCATATGCACCCCTCATTCATGTACAAACCTTTTTCTCCTTTCATTATCTAGCTAAATGTTTTGATTTGTGCTTATCTTTCTCTTCTGGGGAAGGCAGAGGCTTGACTATTTGCAGGCTGTGAAGCAGCCTATAAGCACATGTTGTCATGACTGTCCATCACGCCAAGCACACCCTGTGCCTGTCCCAATCTCAGGCCACAGCAATACCCTGCTCCCCACTAATGGGATTGGAGGATAGGTGATGGTTTGGGACACCCAGCTTCTCTCTAGAATGTTCCCACTGAATCCAAATCCACGTGTCCCCAGTAAGCTTGTTCCAGTTGTGTTTATTATTGTAATCATGCAAAATAAACGCATATTCCAAAAGACAGCCAGAAGTGTACCTCCTGGATGCCAGGGATGCAGAGTGACCAGTGCCTCCTCATCCCTGTCCCCCTGGAACGTTTACATTCAGGTGTGAGAGCTGGAGAGTAAACATCCAATGAAATGAACATAGAGTGGGGTCAGACGTGACAAGTCCTCCCTCCAGAGGGCACTGTCTTTTGCACTGGCTCAGCAGAGGACATTGTAGTGTTACATGCGGAAGGGATGGTGCTATTGGGAAGGTCACGAAGGGCAGGCCTTGGGTGGTGTGCAGCATGGGTGGGGTCCCAAGGATGCTGCTTGGCCACTTCCTCTCCTGCACCTTCCCCATTGGAGCCTGGGTATGAGAAATGGCCCTGCCCAGCCTCCTGCAGCTCCAGCTCTGGGTGTGTGCTGGACTGAGCCAGCCCAGACCTCTTGTCTGGATCCTATGGAGAAAGTGAGGCAGAGGTCCCTGGTATCCAGGTTACTTGGACACTGCCAGGGAGACCCCACAGTAAGAGGACACAGAGTTGACAATGTTGGAACCTTGCAGGGACATAGAGGTAGACAGGGAAGAAGGTGCTGCCAGGTGGAGAAGCTGGTCCCATTAGGGCCAGGGAGGTAGATCTGGAGATTCGAGCCTAAAACAGACTCCTGGAGTCTCTTACTATTACTATTTTTTTTGTTACAGTGGACTCTCAAGTTACAACCAGCCTCGCATATGAACAACTTGGGTTAGGCTTGAAATTTTAATTTTAACTTACGACCAAAGTCTTGAGTCATGACCTGAATGCTGGTCGCTTGTGCAGTTGTAAACAGATTCATGTAGCCAGAAAAGTATATTTAAGCATACATAAGTGTCAGTCTGAGCCCAGATGTGTGTGCTTGTGGATGTGATTTTGGTCAGTGCTTTATATAATTGTGTTGATTACTATCAAAATAGGCTATCAAAATGGTATCTAAAAAGCTATAAAAGAAGCCAAGGAAGTAAGGAAAGATAAAAAGCAATCACAATCAAAGAGAAGAAGGAAATTATGGTGAAATAGAAGAGTGTTCATGTGACCCATCTTGCCAATATGTGCAGCATGTCAAAATCCAACATCTCAACCATCTTACAGAGCACAGATTTGCATAAGGGAGCTGGTGTTGCTAAAGGTGTTACTCAATGTAGTCACAATCAACAATGATTTACTAAAGAAGTCATGGGCAAATGAATGGCAGATGGCAAGTAATAACCTATGTGAGTCTATAATTTGTGAAAAAGCTATGCAGCTTTTATGAAGGAGTCTTTGATGGTGTGATAACGGTGACACTTTTGTGCCAGTGGGAGGTGGTTTCACCATGGTAGCAAGAACTGGGGTTCATAGCATAACTTGGGGTGGTGAAGCAGCCAGTGCTGATGAAAGGGCTGCTGAAAATTACACACACCTCTTCAAACCGCTGGCACAGAGAAATGGCTTCTGCCCTCATCAAGGTTTCAACTGTGATGAAACTGGCTTTTCTGGCAGAAAATGCCCAGGAGAACATGCATTATTCAGGAAGAGAAGAAAATGCTGGGCCACAAGCCGAAGAAGAGTAGGCTAAATTTAGTGTTATGTACCAGTGTGAGTGGTGACCTCAAGATAAATCCCCTCTTGATTTATCACTTGGAGACTGCTAGTCTTCAGAAAACATAAAGTCATGAAGAATAGGCTAGGGGTCATGTGGAGATCTAATGCAAAAGCCTGGGTAACAAGAGTACTTTTTCTTGAGTAGACCAGGGAGGTTTTCTGTCCTACTGTTAAGAAATATCTATAGGACAAAGGTTGACCTCATCATGGACAATGTTCCTGCTCACTCATGAGATTTGGAAGAAGAACTGGCTGAAGAATCCTCACGGCCCTCTGTCGAGGTCCTCCCACCTAATGCAACTCCTGTACTGCAGCCTATGGACCAGCAGGTTAACACTACATTTAAGAAGCTACACTCCAAAGAACTGTTCCCGAAGTGCTTCCAGATGGTCGCAGATAGAAATTTAACCCTTAAAATGTTGCAGGAGGAACGTTACAACATTCTCACCTGTGGTGTTAATTGAGAAACCCTGGTCCAGTGTCTCTCTGAAGACACTGAGATCTGCCTGGAAGAAAGTGTGGCCTAAAATTGTACAGGAAGAGAGACTGTAAAGGCTGTGTGGAGGAGCTGGAGACTTCAGTCGACCCCGTGGTTGATGACATTGTCACTGTAGCAGAGTCTGTAGGCTTGCAGGTAGACAGTGGTGATGTGGAGGAACTGGTGGGGGAAGTCCCTCAAAGGCACTGTCCACAGAGGAATGCTGGTTGGCAAGTTCTGGCTGAGCCGCAGAGAGTGGCCGCTGATGAGTGTTCTGAAGCAGAGTGGGGAGTGTTAACAGTCAGTGCAGCGAAGTTCTTCTGAAATACAGGAAATCCTGAGAAAATGGACAAATCTACTACAAACATTTGTAGAGATGACAGCCAGGCAGAGGAAAAGCCAATCACTGCATGCAGATGCTTAATGACGGTGTTCTCATGCTATGGAACAGAGTTAGAAAAAAAAAAAAAAA
>NDGM010977736.1:0-12862 GCA_002564305.1 Octomys mimax | reverse complement strand
GGGGATAGAATTTACCCCTCACCCCCATGCACCAGTAGAACTAAGGCAGAGCTCTCGGTGCATGAGCTCTGTTCCATTTCTCAATTTTAAGTGCCATGTGGTGTTTCCGGCTTCAGAAAATGGCTCGTCAGATCTGCTCCAATTCCACCAACCTCTGCATTTGATTCCTACTTACTTGGTTTGATCCCTAAGGTGACTTTAGGACTTGGGACCTAGACTGGTGGGCTAGTTCCTTCCACTGCTTCGGGTTTGGGCTATTTTTTTAGCAGGTCTGCTTTGAGGACACCCGACATTTGCTTCCACCAGGTTTAGTAAGACACAGACCTGGCAACACTGTGGAAGGGGAAGAAGTCCTCTCTAATCACAAATGTCATGCTGGGTCACAGGAGGATGACTCAGGGCCAGAAGGGAGCAGAGGGAGGGGAAGAAAGTGTTGTGGGAGCTTTTGTGATTTCTATTGGGTGAGCAGATAAGACAGGTGAGCAGGTTTAGGACAGAAAGTTCACCAGGCTCTCGACACAGGGCTGTCTCAGGGGTCCAGACCTGGCCCTGGGGTGGTTAGGGCAAAGGGACTGTGACTGTGTGAAAGAACAACAGAGCAGGTGGCTGGTGTGTGGGCTGTGGGTAGGTGGGTTTATGTAGGAAAAGGGTTTGGCATCTCCAGAATCCTCTTGGCCAGAGGACGAGGGGCTGGAAAGTCAGCATGGCCCCGAAATGCCGAAACATCAGAACCACCACTAACAAGACATGATTCAAACAAGACGAGTATTGTCCTGTCGGCCCTGCCCTGTCCAGGAGCATCTTTCCCTTTTCCGAGTCATGGGAGGGTTGCCGATACCATCTGCATACATAACTGTGCAACTTTTGCAGTAATCTGATGAGTAGTCTCTGACGCTTGGCAACCAAGCTCCATTTCTGGTCACTGCAAAGTGCAAACAGAGACAGGAGAGAGTTGGGTGGCAGCGCAGAGAGGACAGAAGAGTGAGCAGCCTGGGGCTTTTGAATCCTGGACTCTACCGTCCCTGAGGCTAACTCTATCTCTTCCTTGATGTTTATTGGCTATTTTGCTCAGTTACTTGGAATTCTGCATTTTATCTGTCTTGCTTGTTTGCTTGCCTTTTTGTGGCCCATTCAGCCTGCCGTGGGGGCAGGGCTGGTGGCCAGGGGGATGGAACCACAGTCCCTGAGGTTGCCTAAACTTGCCTATGCGGGTGCTTCAGACCGCTGAGCTATCTGGCCCCTGCGCTTCATCTTGTGCAAGATAAAATATATGTGTGCTTCAGTTTATTCTTGGAAAGTTCTGCGCTGCGTTTTCAGCACATGCTCGGAGCACCTAAGCACATCCTCCCACGCGAGGGGGCATTCCAGTGCTAAAAAAGGGCTAATAGATTCAGTTTCCTCTGAGGCGCCCAGATGAAAATGAATAGCAACTGAACTTTGAAGTCTACATAGAAGTCAGAAATTTCGTTGGGGTTTAATCAACGCTGCATTAAGAAGTTGCCTTTGAACTTGCCGACGGGGCCATCCAGCACTTCTGTGCTGGAGTGTGCTGGTATCCTCCGCAGGTGGCTGAGGTGCTTGGAATCCAAAACAGGTTTTAAGAAAGCGACTTGAAAGCAATTAGGCAAGTCATTCTCCGGGAAGTACTGCACCCTGCTCCTCTCTGAGGAAGGAATATTAATGGAAGATAATCTCTGCTGTCTGCTGGTGGTGCCTGGAAACGAGCTGCGCCTGGGAGCTGCTGCAGGGACACTGGAGCCTCAGTGGGAAGACAGCCTGGCTCCACCAGCAGACTCGTGGCAATGGCCCTCGCGCGGTCAGCTCCTCCAGGGCTAGCGAGCCCATCGGTGACGTGGTGACCCGGTGGGACTCCCTGCTTAGTCATCGTGACTGTAATCTTTCTGCTCTTTCACATGCAATCTGAAAAGTTCAAAATGAAAGAAGAAAACTGCTATGGGCTGGATGTGGTTGTTCATCAAGGGTTAAGAGCTCACGTGTTGGAAGCCTGGTGACCTAGCGGAGCAGGGAGGTGGTGTGGGAATTTGAAGAGGTGGAGTCAAGAGGGCATTAGATCCCTGAGGCGGCTCGTGGACCCCCTGTTGTTGCAGAAGAACAAGTCGATGCCCCCACCCCTCGGCTTCCTTCCTGAGGCTGAGATCCTCTACAGGTGCTCCTGTGCTCTGACGCCAGCCTCCAGGAGGCCCCGGCTCAAGCCAAGCAGACGTGGGCTCCGTGCCCTGCAGCCTGCAGAACCGTGACCTAAACAATGCTTTTCCTATAAGTTACCCAGCCTCAGGCATTCTGTTGTGTAACAGAAAACCAACTACTCCATAGACCTCGTGGCACTGTGGCTGACAATGCCCCTCTTCACCAAGGAAATCAAATTTCTGACAAAAGGCAGGCAGCTGCTCAGCTGCCAGTCCCTTTTGGAGCAAAGCAAAGACCAAAAGAACTGCCCCAGCCCTCGGCCCAAAACACTCCATGGCTTCCCTGTGTTTTTCAAACGGTGGCAGTTTGGTGGGCTACGGAGTCCGTCATGGCAACACCAACAGCCGCACCCATTCCCACTTATGTTTCCTCTTGGTTCTGCCTTCCGGGAGAGGGGCAGATACTCCAATGGACATTTTTTACTGCTGTATTTACTGATAAAAAAGACTTTAAAAGTACAAAGTGAAAATTCTCTAGAGATCTTTCTGGAACATAGCATTATTCATATCGCTAATGCAGGCCTTTTTCCATTTCCTTGAATGGCTGACTCCTTCCTGGGACTTTCCCCGCCAAAGCCTTGCCTATTCCCGCTTGGTGGATACAGGTGTGGTATGATTCCTATTGCTCGTTCAACCTACTTCCTGGGACTCTGCCTAGGATTATGAACATTTAAATAAACACCGTTTGGAGGATCTCCTCTCATTTGCAGGCACACCCAATCTGGGAACAAAACACAATGCTCACAGTAGCCGTATTTGTTATTAATTATTCATCCATTTATTCATCTATTCAGATGCACATTCAATACATATGTATTAAGTGATGATTATGTGTGAGGAAGCATTGACTCTGTCCTCTTGTCTGAGTGCTCCTGAATCTTGTGCTGCAGTTGCAGAGATAAGCTTGTGAATACATGGCTGCGCCACAGCAGCATCGCTGGCAGCAGCCGCCGCCTACTCCAGGTTGTTGACAGCACCCTTTGACAAGGGCCGAACTCGGGGGCTCTTCCAGGTGTCGGCCATGGAACAGTAGACACCCCTTTCTGGGAGGGTGGGTAGTGTTAACGTCCGCACACTCTCAGTGACTCATGCAAAATTTTTACAGAATGAGGATTAGACCCAAGGTAGTTTGACTCCAAGGCTATGACCATCTGATGATAGTCTCACCCTTTAGGGCAAAGCCAGAGGCAACAAGCCCACTTCTGGCTCGACCACGGTGGCAGCCCCCTCTCCGGAGTTTTCTTCACTTCCTTCTCTTCCTTCACCCAGCCATTAAGAGCTCGTTGGTGCTTCTCGGAGACCAGCTGTTGGCCTCACATCTTCAACACGTACACGAGAATAAATAGACACACACACACACACACACACACACACACACACACACGGGAGCACAGGCACATGGGACAGAGATGAGTCAGCGCTTCTTTATTTTGTCTAATTTCAGAGCGTATTGACTCCCTACACCCACAGCCTCTGGATCCATAGATTCAACCAGCTATAAAAGAAAAATACACAGGAAAAAATTGCTTCTGCCCTGGCTGTGTATACTTTTTTGCTTACCATTATTCTCTAAACAAGACAGTATGTTAACTTCTGATACATCATTTATGTTGTAATAGGAATTATAAGTCATCCAGACATGACTTAATGTGCAGTACATGGGAGGGTGTGCACAGGCTCTGCGTGAATATTGTGCCACTTTGTATAAGGGACTGCAATGTCCAGAGACGTTGGTGTCCAGGAAGGATGCTGGCACCAACCCCTCTGGACCCTGAGAAACAACTTTTTCTCTCTTGCTGTGCTTTCTGCTTGCTTATTTTCGGTTTTTAAACTTTTTGTTAGTACGTGTTCCCAGTACACTTATTGCCAGGAATTGATATGTGTTGTTTCTGTTTTTGTCAACATTAGCAAGGTCTCTCACCTATTTGATGACCCCCAGGTATTCTGGAACTGGTCCCCCACAAATATGAGAGATAACTGTATAAAGAAAGTCATACTCTCGTGTTACAGAATTTTCAGAGTAAAACAGTATGCTTGCTAGGCCTGGTGTGAGCAGGGCGACCGATACACGGCGTGTGCTTGTACTCAAAGGAAAAGAAATCTGGCTTGGGGGCTTCAGGGCTAAGCATATATCCTGCCAAGAGACCGTGTTCTTTGCTTGGAGCCACAGCAGAGGACCTGAGCTAGCAGGGGCGGTGTCCATCACAGGCCCCTGTGCCTTGTCCCCAGTGCCTGGTGTGGGGAGGGACTGCCAGACACCTGGCGAGAACTCAGCAAGATGGGTGTCCTACTGTTCTTAGGGAGAAGCACTATTTTTTTTTTTTCATGTATTTGTTACAAGGTCTCACTACGCATCTTGGACTCCTAGTGATCCTCCTGTTTTCAGCCTCCCCAGCGCTGGGATTGCAAGTGTACACCACCACACCCAGGCTCTGTCACCAGCTTAGCATGCCGGGGAGCAGAGCCAGCATGGCATGTGGTCCAGGGATTGAGCCCCAGTCCCTGTGCTTGCCTAAGCAGGCACTTAGTCCACTGGCCCAAGAGAGGAATCATTTTTTAAAAAACCTTTCTATGAACTCCACAACACTGAGAATAGCATTGGATATAAGTTATTAAAATGACTTGTGTGATAATCTACCTGCTAAATTATTCCTTAGCCTTGCCTTGCTCACCCCTCACAGCATTCTAGGGGTCCCTGACTCCTCAAGGACCCTGCAGGGCAGCGCTGGGTTGGTGCTGTTTGCACCATGGGCAGGCAGCCAGCTCCTCCCCACTGCCCGATGGTGAGGGAATCTGCAGCAGACCAGCAAGATAGACTAGACGGCCTGGGACCCCACAGGACACCCTCGCCATCCTCATCCTTGTAGGGAGGACCACAGAGTAGAGGCAGAGTCAGGAGGGGGAGAAGGTACTGAGTGGAATGACAAAGAAGAGTTTGCTTGACACATGCGCAATGGGGCTCCTATCGCAGGGTTGCCAGGTACCATGCAGGATGTCGAGGTGTATACAAGTTTCAGATCAACAATAAACACATTTGTCGCCTAGGCCTTATATACTAAGTCTAGCACTCCTCTCCTGTCACTGAGCTTCTTTCGCCTTTCTCATGACCACGAACTCCCCTCCCAGCTCCCTCATTATGACCACACCTTTTGTGCCTTCTGGGCCTCTGTGTTCCCGGGATCTGCAGAGACATCCAGGCCCTTCTGCTGCCCTCTGAACACTCTGCCCTGGCAGCTCAGCCCTGGTTGGCCTTCAGGATTGCTTTGCAAGCATGGAGTTGGGGCATTCCTTCCAGCTTGTGAGGCGGGGAGTTGTTAAAATCTAAGGTGTTCCACCCATCTGAATGCGACTGAGTCATATGGAGACTGGGTTAAGGTGTAAACGGGCAAATTGTGATTCAGTGGATCTGGGGTGGGGGCTGAGTTCCTTCATTTCTGACAATTGGAAATTCCCAATCAGCTGGTTCACATGTGCTGGTGCTGTGGTCTGAATTGTGTCCCCTCTGCTGTGCCCCTGTGCTACCAAACTGATATGTTGAAGGCTTCAGATACTTCAAGACACTGGCAGGTGGCAGAGCCTGCAGACGCAGGGGAGAGAGGAGCGCTGCCAACACTGCTGTGACCTGGACTTCCAGCAACCGGAAGTGGGTGTGTGAAGCCCCCAGCCAGGTCAGGGCAGGACATCCCGAGGCCTCCTAAAAGTAGAAGGACCAGCCCTGCCGCAGCTGTGTGGCATGGGCATCAAGAGCTAAGCAGAACTAAAAAGGGTGAACTTGGAGCCCGGGTTCCACCGGCAGCAAATCATGGTGAGAGGAAAGGAGCAGGAGGAGGAAGAGGAGGGGGAGCTGAATTTTTCCCTAACAACTTAATTCTTACCTTTCAAAAAGTCAGTCAGCCTTGGTCCAGTCAGGATAAATTGAAACAAAACTGTCTTCTCAGGTATCCAGAGCTGCCTCTCTGCTTCCCTCGGGGCTGGCCACCCTTCGGGGGCTTTGCAGGACCCTGGGGATGATGGGGAGGGAACCCCGACCCCGGCAGTGTGAGATCCACTGAGCCTGTTTGTCTTGTCATTGGTGGCCCTACAGTGGTGTCCTCCCCTGCTGTTGACCCCCTGTAGTGCAGCCTTTGGTCCACGAGGTCACCTTGCTTCCCCTCCTGCTGGCCTCAGCTTCCCCAGGTCCCTGGCCATGTCCTGAGCTCTTTCCTAGGGGACATCTTAGATGCTGTTCTCTGGGAGCACAGGACACTTGGGACTGTCATGAGCCTTTCCACTTAGGCTATGGGCCACCATTTTAATTCTGATCCCTTCCCAACCTGGTTTGGGGGTCCTCTGCTGGGCCCTGGGATCTTCCCCTCAGAGTCTCACACTGCGCCTCCCAGCGGCGCCCCCAGTGCTGGCTCTGTAGTGGGCAGGGCTCAGTACTCTCCACCTCATGTCCTTTCCCCAAGTTGCTGTGGCTTGGCTATGTGGCCCTGAAGGCCCAGGTAGTCCCCAGGCTGCCACATGGTGCTGTGGCAGTGACAGGCCCTCCAAGGTATGGGGCCTAAGCTAGGTGTGGTCCTGAAGGAGTTCCTGGGAGCCCAGCCCCTTTCCCCTCCCTCAGCTTCCTGGCTGCGCTGAGTTGAGCACTTTCCTTGGCTGCCCACTGCCACCGCGAGACGCAGCCTCTCCGCGGGCCAGAGCAAGAGGGCTCACTGCCCCGACCAAGCCTCCAAAGCCGGGCCAGAGCAGACCTTCTCCATGTGTTGCTTACTGAGGTGTTTTGGCACAATGGCAGGAAGATGGCTGTACTTGTCACCTATATTATAATGCCCCCTGTGCCCCAACACCTGGGCTTTTGAAAAAAAAACAAATCCTGGCTCTTGCAACTCACAAAGCCTTTTTTTCCCTAGAAACAATTGCCTCTGTGGAGGGCTTAAGGCATCTCTAGAGAGTCACTCCTGAAATCCAAACAGTGAAGAAGAGCTCTGTTTCTTCTCTTACAGTGATTCTTGTAAGGGCCCCAGAGTATGGCAGGGGACAGAGAAGCTTCCTGCTGCCTGAATGACAGTGAGACAAGTGTGAAGAAAATTTCGAGGGCAAAGTCACACTTCTTAAAAACTACTAAGAATTATTCCACTACACAGTACATGGCTTTCCCAACATTTAAGTCTTTCTTTAATTTTCCTGGGACAAAGTGGTTTCCCCTGGACAGCATGCACGTGAGTCCCTGGCTACCTTATTAAAAACAGATCCCTGGTTACAGGAGCCAGGAGGTGCAGCCAGCGCAAGGGACCACTGAAGCATTTAAGGAAGATAGCTGAAGGCAATGTAGATACCCGCACGGTGGATGCTATTCAACCTTAAAGATGCAGGCAATTCTGATACATACTATAGAGCACCAGGACTACAGGCTGGTGCCTCTGTGCCCACCTAGGAACCAATTTGCGAGAAAAATCTTCAGGAAATATGGTAATAGGAAGGGAAGGACTGGGGCGTAGGTGCAGGGAAAGGAGGTAATTGGTTCACACAGGAAAGGAATTATTACATATGGAAGCTAGAACAAATACGTGTGTGCCTCACTATCCAGGGAGGACTGCTTTCCCTGATAGAGGACTTCCAAATGTTACAGGGAGATATAACTCCTAATCTGCTAGATGTCCGATATTCTGAGTTCATGTTCCCTAAAACTGAAGAATGGATTCTGAAGGACAATGAAAGTTAAGGATAGGACCTTTTATCGAGAGAGAGGCAGCTCCTAAGAGAGACAGGAGGGGACCCCAAAAGTGGGTTGCCACAGACTCATTTTACAGCGGAGGTTTTATAGAAACAAATCACAAGGTGGGTACAAATCACAAGGTAGGTGCCACATGGGACAAAGTTATGATCAACTGGTGAGATTCTCAGTACAGCCACTTAGGTAATATTGATCTGGTGTTAAAGCAACTAGATATGGAGAGAACAAGGAGCTGTCTTAGATGAGAAGGGTCATGGGGTCCTGGTCACCCACGCAGGTGACTGACGTTCAGCCAGAACCACAACCCTTACTGTGTAGCTCTGGGGGAGGTATGTAGGCCTCGTTGTTCCATCTTCATCTTGGGGCCTGGCCCTCAGCACATGTGCCTCCAGCCACAGTGGGGATGTGTTCTGGTCTTTTACACTCACTCCTTAGAGAGCCCAGCCCTGTCAGGCTGCCTGGAGTTCTTCCGCTAACCTTAGCTGTCTGTGTGTCCAGGACCCCTGAATCCTGGCTCTGGAAGATGCTAAAGTCCCTTCTGTAAAGTGGAGGATCCTGTGGGCTCTTCTGCTATACTTTAGATCATCTCTAGATCCCTCGTAAGAACTAATATAAATAAACACTGTATAAGTAGTTGTCATGCTATATTCTGAGAATATGACAAGAAACAAAAGTTTGTAAATGTTCACTACAGATATGATGCTTTATTACTTTTTCAAGCCACAGTTGAATCCAAGGGTGTGGAGCCTGCGGATACAGGTCCTACGTATGCCATTCCACTGTTTAAACTCACCTGCAGGTGCCACGCTGAAAAATCAACTCCAGCCATAAAAATCTTGACTTCATAAGATGCTCAGAGGACTGAAGATACTGGCTCAGCTGCGGAGGAAATTTCAAATCAAAACTGTCTTCATGGTAATTCGGTGTGTTTATTTTCAATTTTGAAAATCATAGCCAGGAGAGACAGAGTTGGATGTGGAGTCCTGCTGGCAGAATCCAGCGCCCAGTGTAGTAAAGCACGATTTCCACAGTGCTGTCGCCAGCCTCTCTCTGCCCTTCAGTACTGGATGCAAAGTGCCTTGTGAGATGTGTGTTTATTCTGACATGTGCGCTGCTGAGAAAAACCTCTCCTTCCTGCCTGTATCATTCTTGGAAATTGATTGGAAATGAGTCCTTCCCTTCTTACTCCCCCTTGGAGCGAAGCCGCCCTGCAGCTTGGCCATCGTCATTGTGAGAACCTTAAAGAGTTAAACAGTTGATGGAGAACTATTTTGTCAAACTCTCTGGGAGCAAGCTGCTGAGTCTGCATCTTAAACAAGCATCCCAGATGAACGTCAGATGGATGAGCTGCCGCATAGACAAGCACATCTGATTTGGTTCCTGCAAGAAGAATCCTAACCAACGCCCAGTGCCACGTAGTTACACATCTACGTCTCTGCCCTTGTCAAAGCACAGCCGATAAGGCACAACCTGCAAGTAGCACCACCTTCCTCTCGCAGCTAAGGGGACTGGGGGAGAGGATTAAGTTGGATCTCAGTGCAGGCAGCAATCTGAGGCTTTGCTGCACACACCTTTTGTTCTCTATTGAAAACCAAGACGAGCTTTCTGCTCTGTAGTGAAACTTCACCTGGTTCAGACACCCAGGCCTCTTGCAAAGAAAGGAGGTTCTGATTAGGCGAAATAGTCATGCTTTTGTGCTTAGAACAAACCCAAATACAATAGTGAGAGGACTCTGCTCAAGTAAGCCAATCCCAGCAGGGATGGCTGGCTGGGTCGCTAACAAGCCAAAGAGGTCTGCGAAGGGCCGGGTTCTGCGAGAGTAAACCAACAGCACTAGAAGGCCAGATCCTATTTCATGAGGCTGCCATCAGTGGTGGAGGGGCAGGAGTTGGCCCAGAGGTCGTTTCTTCTTCATTCTGGATGATGATCTAGAGAGCTACCTTTGGAAAGGGCTCTCCGCTCTTAAAAACGAATGCAAACAGTAAAGTCATGTGTCACGGGTGAGCGTCTGGAGGTTGTAGTCGCCGTCTCACAGCCTTGAGCTTACAACAGCCATCTTATGAATTTGTTGTCTTAAAAATCTGTCCGTCTATTTGGCTCAGGCTCTCGCTACGCAGCTCACACTCGTGGTGCTCCTCCTGCCTCAGCCTCCACAGCGCTGGGCGTTCAGGCATGTACCCTTCTGCTTGCCAGCAGGTGCTTAGACCACCGAGCTCCCTCACAGGCCCGGCGGCCACCTTGCAGCCCAGAGGTGGCCCTCCATCTGCCTACCCCGAAGGTGCCTCTGGAGAAGGAACCAGGACCGAGGGGTGGGGCTGACCGGGAGGTCAGAGAGGTCCCTGCCCTGACGCTGGTGGAAGCTTTGACACCCTGAAACAGCCCAACCTGGAAGTTCCCTGGTTCACGATTTCTTCTGTGTGTGGAGCAAAACCCCTCTGTTGTTCAAACTTCAGTTTCCCACTCAGGGGAGGACTCAGCGAGCTCTCATAGGAGGATATGACCTTCAAAGCTCTGTGAACATTTGCGTTATTTGTTGTTTGTTTTTGAGAAACTGTCACTACAGCCTTTGTAGCTGTTCAAGAGCGATTCAGAGTTCTTCCCCACACACATTCTGCCCCCCCTTCTTTATTGTATTGGAGCTTGAGCCCATAGCCTTCCAGCTGAGATACTTCTCCAGCCTTATTTATTTATTCATTTGGAGACATCATCTCTCTAATTTGCTACGTTGCCCACACTGGGCTGAACTTGTAACCCTATCACCTCAGCTTCTCAGAAGCTGGGACTGTGGTTTGCATCTCATGATTTTCAGTTTGTCTATGCAGTATTACCTGGATAAATACTAAAGTGGTGTGAGAAAAAGACACAGGATGGTACAGAGGCATTCCTGTAAGGTTCCTTCCAGACTCCTGCCAGGCTGCGGTCCTTCACAGAAAGCAGTGTGGTCCTTGCAGAGAGCCCAGCTACATCCTCCTCTCCTATATTTAAATCACTTCTGGACCATACAATACCTACCGCAATGTGAATTCTACACAAAGTTTTATACAGTATTTTCTAGGAGAAAAATGACAACCAAACGTCTGTCCATATTCAGTACAGCCACAGAGTCCCTGAATGCTTTCCATCTGTGGCTGGGGGTTATGGGTGCAGAACAGAAGCATGGGGTGGGTGGAAAATGCCTCACAACTTAATTCTGTAAAGGCAGAACTCTCCATCCTGCTGTGCATCTGAGAAATCCAAGCGTTCTGCAGGTCTGAGTGGCCATAGCTGCCTTCCTGGGCGTCAGAGCAGTGTGGTGAGAGAGCTTCAGGGAGAGGAGGTGTGTGAAGAGACAGGAAGCCACGAGAAAGTGTAGACTGTGGCTGGTAACATGTGAGGGATCAAGGGGCCCCAGGGAGCCCCAAGAGGGCAAATTCACACCACTGAGAAACGAAGCCCCTGGCAAGCAGGGAAGCATGGCCCAGGCTCATGCTTTCAGGGAGCACGTTGGGCTCCATTTTATCTTTTGATCCTAGTTGCTCTTAGATTAATGTCTTACAGACTGTGGGATGGAAGTCTTAAGGCCTTCCTGAAGTCAGCCAAGAGGACTGTGACTGGCACCGCAGTGAGCGCTGGGAGGCAGGCAACGTAGACCAGGAAATAAATATAAAGACACACTCTGTTTCAAGTGTGCAATGTGTCTGCCTGTGGGTGCACAAGTGCATGAGTGTGTGCATGTGTGTATTTGGTCAGTGTGCGTGCACATATTTATGGTAGTGTGCATGTGGGATCTGTGTGTACACATGTGCGTCCATGTATGTGTTTATATGCAGTGGATGTTTAAGTGACAAATGTTGCAGAGTTTTAGACATGTTTCAGAGACAAAGAGTCTCACTTCTTTTGAGTCTAACCCTATCACACAGGTGTGAAATGCATTCATGGTGGAGTGCATGTATGTACAGTATATGTGTGTATCTATATGTGCATTTCACCTACACATGTGCTACGTGTACATCTGTGGGCATGTGTGCACATGCATGGTATGTGCATAGAGTACGTGTGTGATGCATATGTGCTGTGCATTTGTGTGTGCGCCTGTTTGATGTGCCTGTGATATCTGTGCACACGTGTGTGTGGCAGACGTGTGTCCCATGTGGCAGTGCACAGCATTTTTCTCACAACAGTTGTAGTTTAGGTTGCTGATGCTGTGACCTCCGGGCTTGCAAAGCTGAGCAGAGGCTTGTTGGGCTTGGGGCAGGTGCAGACGGAAGCCCGGGGTTGGTAGTACTGTTTGCTTCTCCTGGGTCAGGTGTCTGGCCAGGCGAGGTCTGGACTTAGCAATTCCTTTCAGAATAGCTGCATTGTTTGGATTTATTTACGCAGTTAAACATGTTTGGATACAGACAATAAAACCGCAAGACCAACAAACATGAACGGTGCCCCAGCTGGACATGCTTCACTCTTCCTGTTCACCTGGCTGAGCGAGTGCGAGCCCCGGTTAGGGACCCAGCCACTGCTGTGGATAGCTAGGGCAGGAAAGAGGCCTGAGCTCTCTCTCAGGGCTGTGCAGGGCAAGGGCTCACAGAGATCCCCATGTGCCTCGGTGGCCCCACTGACCCCTTGTTAGTCACCACACCTGAGTTCCCACTTCAGCAGTGCATTCCTAATGCTTAGAACGCACAACCTCCTCGCAAGGAAAGCTTGCCTCTGCCCTGGGAGGCGGGGCAATAGCTGCAAGTGTCCAGTGATGACAAGTGGTGGGCATTTCTCAGAGAGGAAAAAGCTCACTCCTTTTCAGCCCAGACCCCTTCAAATGTACAACCTCCACGCTTTCTGAACCTTCCTCTTTAAGGACCTCGCTTATCTTCTGGAGACAACTGGTGGCATTGTCAGTATCAAAGACGAAGAAAGGCCTCCTGGAGTCAGGCTTGTGAGTGAAGCCTTCGCCACCTTCCCAATCTAC
>NDGM010977720.1:0-13762 GCA_002564305.1 Octomys mimax | reverse complement strand
ATATATATATATATATACAAAATAGCATAAATCTACAGCTACTTTCTCTTAGTGCGATGAGAAGAAGGTTTTGAACTAATAGTGTTTAGACAAGATATCATGTCTGCATCCTGTACTTGGAACAACTATTACAAAGACAACAATATGCAATGTGTTAATTATTGTAACTGTACTACTAGCCTGTTTTGAAACTATATTATTGCTACTTCTTTCTCAATAAAATTATTAAAACATGAAAAAAGTAAAATAAAATTACACTACCAGACTGGGTGTGGTGGCGCGCACCAGTAATCCTATCTCTTGTGAGGCTGTAAACAGGCTGATCACTATGAGTCTGTTCTATGCAGTGAGACCCTGTAGACCTTGCCCTAAAATACAAGAAAAAAAAACACTAAAAGCTACTGTGATACAATCAGCACGGTATCTTTGATAAAGGGACCAAATATGTTCACTAAGGGAAAGATAACCCCTTTAATAAATGGTGCTGGAAAACCTGGTTTTCCAAATGACAAAAGACTAAAACTAGACTATGTCTATCACAATGCACTAAACTAATGTCAAAATAGATTAAAGATCTAAGCATTAAAATAGAAACACAAACCTACTGGAAGAGAAAGTAGGTAGAAATTTTGAAGACATGGGGTAGGCAGAGAGTTCATAAACAAATACCAAACTGTATAGGAAATACTTCAAAGAATCAACAACTCGGATCTCACTGATAAGTTTTTGCACATCAAGAGACATCACCAACAGAGTAAAAGGAAAACACACAAATTGGGAAACAATCTTGGGCAACTGTCTCTCAGAAAAGGACTTTACCTAGAATATATAAAGAAGTTTTAAAAAATCAGGTCACCTAAATTCAAAGACTCAGTCCAACAATGGGCATTTGAAATGAATACACACTTCTCAGATAAAGAAATGCAAATGTCAAATAAATACATGAAGAAATGTTCAGCATCATAGGTCATTCAAGAAATAGAAATGAAAACAACACTGAGATTCCATCTCACCCAAGAAAGAATAGCCATTCTCAAGAAATCAACCAATAACAAATGCTAGTCAGGCTGCTGAGAAAAAGGAATACTTCTCCACTATCGGTGGTGTGTAGACGAGTATAATCACTGTGCAAATCAGTGTGGAGTTTCCTCAAAAAAGTAGGAGTAGAAGGTCCATTCAGTCCATATACACCTCCTGGGTATTTTTGCAGAAAAACTGAAAACATTATACCATAGTGATAAATGTGCACCAATGTTTACAGCAGCACAATCTGTCATAGCTAAATGTTGGAAGCAACCCAGATGTCAATCAACCAAAGATTGGATAAAAAATATATGTATTTTTGTACAGTGGGGTAATACTTAGCTATAAGGAAAGATAAACTTGAGGCTTTTATAAGTAAATGGATGAAACTAGAGAGCATACTCATTAAGTGAAATAAATCAGATCTACATATGTAAATGTTGTATTGTCTCTCTAGTGTAAGAAACTGAAAGAGTAAACAAAATCTGAAAATTACAATAGGTATTCTGAAGGGGAAAGAAACTATTCAAAAGAAAAAAAAACAACTAGGATAAGTGAAAACAGAAAAGAAAATAGGAAGAAAGGTGGGAAATACATGATATGATAGCTAAAATAATTGTACTACTAATTTCTATTGGTTTATTGAAAGGAACAGTATATGTTAATTTTTTTTAATCAATTTATCATGCTACATCTGTTAATCTGAACAATTACTTTGAAGATAACAATACATAATATAGCAACCATTGATGATTTCCTATCATCTTTTTGAAATTCTGTATCATTTTAAATATTTAAAAATTTTTATTCTCTTTGAAATAAAAAAATTCAAAATTATTGTGATGTACATAGACAGTCTGAGGAAATTTTTAAAAATCCAGAAGCATTAATATGAAGAGATGTTTCTATTATCAAGGCCATCTAAAATCATGAAGCAAGAGGAAAGGAAGAGAAGCAAGAAGAGGAGAAGGATGTGGAGGAGTGGAGGGGGGAGGGAAGGTGGGAGGAAGAGGAGGAGAAGACAATAGCTATAAATTTATTAAAAGAAGCCATAAAGGTTTTTACCAGAATAACTCCCAAATGCCTTGAGTAGGCCTTTCTAGTTATAAAATTAAACTCAAAAGACATGGCCTGGAGTTAAGGCTCAGGAATACCCACTTGCCTAGCATGCTTGAAGTCCTGAGTTTTATCTGAACAAATCCAAAACAAAATAAAAAAAAAATCAAAAGTTTTAAGAACACTGATAAATTTAATCACATAAAAATCAGAGTGGCAAATTAATTACCAAGAATGAAGCAAAAGTTAAGATGCAACCAAAGTAAAACAGGAAAAAGAGCTGAGTTCTCTAACAGCAACAAAAATATCTCACAAATCTACTTTTAGAAAGTCACCACGCGAATAGAAGAATTCACAAGAACAAAATCCAAATGACCCCTACAGACATGAGGGGATGTTCAAGGTCACTCATGAAAGCATGACTCAGGATCCTAACTTTATCGATTGTGGTTTTAATCCTGCTTCACCTCTCATTAGTTTGCCTTGTGTAAGGCACTTCTGTGCCTCAGTTTCTGAACAATGAAAGTGAGAACAGTAGGAGAATCCGCCTTAGAATACTTACAAAGATTAAATGACAGCATATGTAAGAGGTTTGTGACAGTTCTGGCACATTCTGGGAACCAATCATATAATGTTGTGAAAGTGAAATAAATAAGCACGACTTAAAATTACTAATTTGACTTTGTTTTACCTATGAGATATGTAAAGATTAATTTAAAAAATCATTGAGAGGTGTTATCTAAAATAGGTGTGCTTACTCCTAAACATTATCTAAAAATAGGTAATTACTCCTAAACATTATCAAAATAAACCACTCATGGCCATTGGTGTGCCTGTAGTCCCAGCTCTTGCAGTGTTGAGGTAGGAGGATACTTTCAGTCCAGGCATCCTAGCAAACCTGGGAAACAGTAAAACGCTGCTCAAAGCAAAATAAAACACAACAAAATAAAAATAAGTAAAAGCAAACAACCCAGAGGCTAAGAGTATAGCTCAGTGGCAGAAATCTTGCCTGGTATATCTGAGGCCTTGGATTTGTTTTCTCCATATCACAAAAGAAAAAAAAATTAACCCACTACTTATAATTCTATACCAATGTAAACAACTACTAATATTTCATATATTTATATTACATACTTATATTTTTATGTCGTGTAATTTAAAATATTCCCTTTGTATAATAAAAAATCAAGCAATCCTTCTGGAATGGCAACATAAGAATATCTTTGACGCTATTCATAGTGACACAACCATAGCTCATAAAAAGTATTTAATAAGCAACCAGTTAAAAATCTCTGGACACTGTCTAAGGAAATACAATAAATGAAGAAACATCTATCCAGTAAAATCTATGAAATCTTTGTAAAAGCAATGACTCCCCATTCTAGTCAGTTCAGCATAATGGAAGCAGCAGCAAGGCATTCAAGGCCAGGACTTTGGGCTTCTTCTCCCTTCCTCCCACAATCAAAAGGTCCAGCATTCCCCACCAGAAGTCAGCCACTATCTTTTCTTATGCAGGATGCTAAATGCCCAGTGAGTATAAATACCCAAGCAGGAGGCAGCTAAAGTTCTATTACAGTGACACACAAACCATGAATAAGGACTCTAATCTCCTCCCCTCCAATTTGCTTTAAGGTAAAAGTTCTGCACAGAGGGAGTCATGCTAAGAAGGCCAATGCTGCATAATCCTAAGCAGTGACTGTAACAAATTGCTCAGGCTGTGGGGATCCTTGAGAACAGAGAACTCAATCTGTCCCCAAGAATCTGCTTTATGTGAAACACAGTGTGGCAGAAATTTGAGCTTGTGGACATGCTTGAAGGCACCAGAGACCTGGATGGCAAGTGAGGGAGAGCAATGAGCTGAACTGTGGGCCAGGCAGTTCCTAGAGAGAACGGGGGAGAAAGAGCAAACAGGAGCCACAGTAAAATCACAGTAGGTCACAACTAAATCTAAGCACTGGCCTCAAAAGTATCTTTGCCTAAATTTAATTAGATCTGACTATGGAGCAATTTGTATTCCCGAGAATCACTTGAAATAACAGAAAAGACAATTGGAAATCAGGGACCCCTAAGAAGCATGTGTAACACCAAAGGAGGCAGGCAGCTTGCCCAAAATACCATGGAGGAGGCAGACAGAACGCACTCTGAGTTAGACTCACGCCCCGCATGTTTGCACTTCCTAAGGAGGGACCTGGAAGGTGCCGGGAGGGGTGAACTTCATGGAAAGACTTCAGTCAAGGCTGTAGCCAAATTAACAACCAAAAACAACAAAAGTGAGTTCTGAAGAAGAAAGGAGAACCATTGTCTAGAGTTGCTATAATATTTGACCTAAAATATCCAATTTTCAACCAAAATTATGAGGTATGCAAATACTTAGAAAATGTGACCAAAACACAGGGCTTGGATGAGCAGGCAAAATAAACTGCTGCTTAGTGGTTCCAAATATAAAATTTAACACAAAAATTCAAAGCAGCAATTATAATTATGTTAAAAAGAAAAAGTAAAGGAAACCAACCACAATTAAAGGGAAGAACAACATCCATAGCAGCATTATTCACAATGGCCATATGGTGGAAGCATTCATATATCCATTAATGGGTGAATAGATAAATAATATTGTATATGCATATAATGAATAATTATTTAACTTTAAAAAGGTATAAAATTTGAATAATGCCAAAATATAGATGGACCTTGAAAAGATTAAGGTAAATGAAAGATTACTGACAGAAAAGGACACATACTGTATAATTCTACTTATGCAAAGTAGCTAGATTAGGCAAATTCATACAGACATAAAAATATAGAGCTTCCCACAGGCGGGGAGGAGTAGAGATAAATGGAGAGCTATGGATTAAAAGGTAGAATTTCTGTGATGATGAGTGTCTCAGTTATTTTTTATTCATTGCTGGGACGAATATGTGACACTCAAAATGAAGAAAGGAAAGATTTGTGGAGTTTTTAGCCTATGCTTGGATGGCTCCCAGGCAGAGTGGCACATGGCAGGAAACAGAAGTCTATAGCAGAAGAAAACAGCGAAGAGCGAAGGGAAGGGCAGCAGCTGCGGCTTCTAGCCAGCCTCTCCTCTTTCCTCTTTTATTATAAACAAGCTACCCTGGGGCTGAGGGTGTGCCACTCACACGATGTTCATGCCCTCCTCTTGTACAGGATGAGGATGTTTACAAACTAAGAATCCTGACACTGCTGAGTCACTTAATTAAACTTTTAAACTTTTCAAGTTGACACAACGTATGACCCAGTACAATGAGAAAGTTCGGAAAATGGGTAAGAGTGATGATTTCCAAAATTGTGAGAGCACATGATGCCACTGAATCATACATTAACAACAGTAAATAGTAATTTTAGTAATAATGATTAAATAGTAATTTTTATATTATTTCTATTTTAGCACAATAAGTGATAGGAAGCTACCAGAAGAAAAGAAGAAAGGGAACCTGTGGTAATACTGTCATATCTAAAAGGAACTATCAAGCAGGGGATGAAATAATTTTAAAGAAACGAATGGAAATTCAGAATAGCCAAAATGAAAAATTCACTAGCGGGGCTCAATAATATATATGAATTAGCTATAATAAGAATCAGTGAACTTTGAAGTTAAATTATAAAATCCAAGGCACAGAAAATAGAGTTTCTTAGAAATGTGGGATAGTACTAAGTGCACCAACATACAATAACGGAAACACCACGAGAAAGGAGAAAGAGAAAAGGAGAGGAAAATCACTGGAAGATACAGTGGCGTGAAAACACCCCAAATTTGATGTTCTTGAAAGTATTAATGTAGGCACCCAAGAATCCCGCAACTCAAAGTAACATAATGTTAACAGATTCGCATTCAGAAGCAGCTCAGTAAAAAAGCTGACCACCAAAAGAAGGAAAAATGTTTGGAGAAGAAAAATGACAATTCACAAGGGAACTTCAATAAGTCACTGATGTCACTAGAAATAAAGGAGCCCAGAGAGCATCAGGGCAACATAAAGTGTTCAAAGAAAATCAATTTAAGTCGATAATCTACCCAGAAATGATTATCCCTCAAAACAAGGGCCAGGGCCTGGGCATATAGCTCAACGGCGCAGTGACTGCCTGGCAAGCGCAAGGTCCTAAGTTTGAATCCTGGTAACCCCTCCCCACAAGAAAAAAGAAGACTAAATAAATACATTTCCAGATATTAAAAGAAAACTAACAACAAAATCTGCTTTTGGGCCAAGCACGCATTAACATAAATAAAAGGAAGCTTCTTTAGGGTGAACACATAAGTAGTAGACAATAATCCAAACCTATAAGAAGTAACAGGAACCAGAAAAGGTATTTATGTAATTTTTTTGTAGCTCTTCTTTTTCTTTTTTTTATTTCAGTGCTGGCGATTGAACCCAGGGCCTTATATATGTTAGGTAAGGTATCTACCTCTGAGCTACACTCTCAGCCTATATATTTATGTAATTATAAAACATTATATAAATCCATATTTCTATGATTTTCTTGTCTTTACTATTCAAAAGGTAATTACATAAAGAAATATGTATAGAATACTATATTGGGCTCCTAACACTTAGAAATGTAACATATTGTCAAGAAAAACACAGAAAGATTTCTATGGGAGAAAAGGTATGTTGGAAATTGGGAGTGGCGAGACATGGTTATAAATCCCAGCACTCCATGAGGCTGAGGCAGGAAAGTAACAAGTTGTACCCAAGGCTGGACAGCTTAGTGAAATCCTGCCACAAAGTTAATAAGACAGATTATGCAGCTCAGTGAGTAGGCCCAGGGTTCAATCCTCATTACAGCCAAAATTATTTAAAAAGTATAAAGTATGAATAGGAAGGTTTATATAACAAACTCGATAAAAATACAGTAGCTCTGTTTTCTTTTTTCAGCTTTGTTAATAAGCTTATGTAACTATGTACAGTAATAACAGTACTTTTGGGTTAGTACTATATCTAGATATGTTATAATATGCATAACAATAATAGCACAAAAGTCAAAAGATGAGTAAAGCTATGTAGAAATATAAGTTTTACACTCCAGTAGATTTTAGTTGTCTATAGAAGATTCTATTAATTTGAAATATATTAGTAGTGCCTAGTAGGACAACTAAGAAAATAATTTTTAAAATATGGTGAAAATTTATTAAAGATAATAAAATGTTACACTGAAAACATATATGTAATACAAAGAAAGAAATAGAGGAACAAAAAGTATCATAGTCAAAACACAAAATGCTGTAAGTCCAAATATGTTTCATATTCATTTAAAAATTGTTTTTCTGCACTAGAAATTCTTGGTTGAAATTGTTTTTCTTGAG
This sequence comes from Octomys mimax, assembly GCA_002564305.1. Lineage (NCBI taxonomy): Eukaryota > Metazoa > Chordata > Mammalia > Rodentia > Octodontidae > Octomys > Octomys mimax. The sequence continues at coordinate 6,366 of NDGM010977720.1, read as the reverse complement.
GGACTGGGATATGATATCCCTCTGTCTTATAATAAATTAAATGAGTGTATTAAATAATCAAATAAAAAGGCAGAGTACCAAGCTGGATTTAAGTAACTACAACATCCTACTATACATGCTGTTTACCAGAAACATATTTTACATTCAAAAATAAAAATAAACTGTAGGTAAAAGAAACAATAAAGAACTGAAAGAATTACAGTAATATCAGATACAATAAACTTAAAACATTTTTAAAAATTTATGTTGTGAAAGAATATTTTTCAAACACTGAAAATTATGTTTTCACATCATTTTTCTAGTGCTTTTAATTGTTAACAAAGTTGATGAAGCTTTTATGTTAAAATTCCTATGCCGAGGAAAGATATGTTTTAAAGTGGAAGGAAGTGTTAAAAGAATAAAAAACATTCCAATGTTGTCTTTTAAACATGTCCATGGATTTCACATAATACAGTTTATTACCAAAAGATTCTTGATCTTCTTAAAACTTAATAGAAACATGGTATGTTTATATTACATATGTAACATGCATAGTTATAAAAATATAAATTGTATCTTAACATTTACAATTTTGAAAAACATTGCTAAAATATTTTATGATTACGAGTGGGCTGACCTAACAGGAACATATGTGTGTACCTAACAACGAAGTCCCAAAAATACATGAATCAAAAACTGATAGAGTAGAAGGAGGAACAGATGACTCAATAATGCTAGAGACTTCATTACTGCACTTTCAGTAACAGTATCCAGGTAGAATATCAACAAGGAAATAGACTTTAACAATGCTGTAAAGAAAATACAGATAACAGACCTACATGTCTGTGCTCAGCAGCAGCAGACTACATGCTTCTCGAGTGTACAACGACATTCATGAGGATTAGCCACAATTAGGCCATAACACAAGTATCAATCTGTTTACAATGATGGAGCAAAATTTGGAGTCAGTGACAGAAAGTAAGGAAACATAAACAGATGCAAATTAACCCATTGGTTAACAATAAAAAGTCAAAAAATATGTCATGAAAAATTTTAGAAAGGCTTTGAGATTTATGAAAATGAACACATAATTTACCAAAGATTGTGAGATGCATCTGCAATATGGCTTAGAAGGGAAAATATAAATGTGAATACCAAGTTAAAAAAGGACTCTGAAATCAAAAATCTATCCTTGCACTTGAAGACAATGAAATAAACTAAACCCAAAGGAAACAAAATGAAGAAAATGATGAAGATTAGATAAGCAATTAAAATAGAGCAGAAAAACAGTAAAAAGTAATGAGATTCAGTTTGATTTTGAAGTGATCAACAAAATTGCTAGGCTGGTCAAATAACAAGGGAAAAACTAACATTCATAGTATTACACTTAATGGGTAATGTTAAAGTCTCCAACTCTGATAAGGGGCTCATCTATTGCTCCCTGCAGTTCTGTCAGTTTTTGCCTCACATATCGGATGTGCTATTGTTAAGCTTACACATGCAAAGGATTATTGTGTCTTCCCAAGACACTGACTCCTTTCTCATTGTGTGATGTCCATCTTTATCCCCCCCCATTTTTTTTTTGTACCAGCTGGCACTTATGCCTCTGAGCTGTCACCCCAGCACATCCTTCTTCATCTTGACAACTTTTCTGAAATCTACTCTGCCTAAAATCAACATAATTACTATAGCTTTCTTTCAACTAGTGTTAGCAAGGAATCATTTTCTCCAGCTCCTTGTTTTTGAGTGTTATATGTCTTTATAAATAAATGGGTTTCTCATTAATAACATACACTTGGGTCTTGTTTTGATACATCAGACAATCTTATATTATAATTTGTGTATTGAGACCATTGACATTTAAAGGTTCTTGATATAGCTCAGTTAATACTACTATATTTACTGGTATTTCCTAATTGTTGCCCTTGGTTTTTGTTTGTGTTTTTGCCTGCTACACTTTTCTCTGCTTTTTGTAGTTTAAGATGAGCATTTTATGTGACTATTTGCTCTCCTTTCTCAGTATCAACTACACTTCTCTTTTCACTTTTTTAAGAAAAGTCATCACCCCAGAGTTAGCTATATTTACTCACAACTAATTCAAATCATTTTCAAATAACACTATACCACTTCATATGTACTGCCAAGAACCTTATAAAAATGAAATACTTTAATTCCTTCCTTTTTCACCTCATATCATTACTGCCATTCATTTCATTTATACCTACGTGCACATGAGCATGCACACACAGATCACCATCCATAACTGAATATGTTTGTGCTATTCTCATATTAAACTATTATGTATTAAATCAATTAAAAAGTTTTTATTTTACTTTCATTTATTCATTCTTCAATATTCCTTCTTTCTTTACATAGACCCGAGTTTCTAATATAAATTTCCTTACTGTATATTTCATTCAACTCTCTTTTCACGTGCCTGATTTATAAAGAGAAGTTGGATGCAAGTTTTATCTTTATTTCCCTGCAGGCAATGTGAATCCTCCCACTTCAGCTCAGAATTTTTTCTTTAATTTTTTCAGGTTTTTATTATGACATGCTACAGTGTAATTTTTTCAACATTTATTCTGCTTTGTGTTCTCTGAATTTCCTGCAAGTGTGTTGTAGCATCTGAAACTGACTGAGGGAAAATGGTCATTAGCTATTGGTTCAAATATGACTCCTGCTTCTTTGTTCTTGTGATATTCACATCACTTACATGGTACACATTCTGGGGTGCTTCTATGGTCCTTGGATAATTTACTCCAGTTTTCTTTGCTTTTCAAATTTGAAGCTTCTATTTTCATAGCCTCAAGCCCACAGATTGGTATTGTTTCTCAGCTACATCCATTCTACAAACCTGTCGTCACATTCATTTTTCATTTCTATTATAGTGTTTTTCAAAATCTCTGGTGTTCCTTTTTGATTTTCTGAATTTCTGCCTGTCTGCTTTTGTTATCCTCTTATTTGACGTTTTCTACCTTTTCCACGAATCCTCTTAGCATATTACTATAGTTAACTTTTTTATTTTGGTTTGATAATTCCAATATTTCTGCTATACCTGATTTTGGTTCTAATGTTTGTTCAATGCTTATTTTCTTTTGTTATTTAATAGGACTTCTCATTTTTTATTTAAAGGAACTATGGTAGATGAGCTTTCAATAGAATGGTGGTAAGGTGAAGTGAGGGAGCCATCACAGTCTTTGAGTAAATCTAGGCCTCCTGGACTGTCACTGTCCCCAGCACTGCTCAGTTCTGCCTAAAATGCCACCTTCCTGGGGATAGATAGTTAGAATGGGCTGAAGGTGGCCATTTCCTTCCTCCCACGTAGCTTAGCCATGATCAAATCCCAGTAGTAAAATAGCTTTTACTCAGGGCCAACTTTGTTGAGAAGAAAAGAATTTTCTGAGGTATTTCAAATGATTGCTTTCCCTTCCTTCCAGAAGCACAAGACATTTTTTTCTCAATATTTGATATGAAGACTTCACAGAACTCTGAGATATAAAATAAAAAGTGAAGGGCGTCCTCTCTGGGCATCTCCTTCCTCCCTTCCAGAATTTTTAATTCTTGGAGTATCCAACTAAGCCTCCAGCAGCACTGCAATCACAGTGCAGGTTTTCCTATGCTAGCGCTTGCTCTCACTATGTTTCTACCTCTGATTCTTGCTCTGGTAAGAAGCAATTTCCTGTATCCACCTGTCAGTAATTCTTAGTAATTTTAATTTTCAACTCTCTGATGGATCTAAGAAGACAAAATCCTTTTCAGTTTGTTGAATTGTTTGATTATTGGGACAATGTATGACTTTTTAAGCTTCTTAATGTCTGACTAGAAAATCAATAAATTTCAACTTAATAAAAATCCTGAAAAACAAGTGTTCGATTTTCTGAATTTCTGCCTACCTCTCTGCTTTTGTTATCCTCTTCTTTGATATTTTCAGTAAACAAAATCACACTAAATCCTTTCCCATTGTTCATTTTACCTAAATTGATGTGACTGCTACAAGTGTGAATGCTCCTATCTGATCATACTGTGCAATAATACCTATCAATCGTACCTTCCCTTTTCTGTTTTTTTAGTCTTAATTGCTGGCTGAATCTCCACATCTTTTCCTGAAGTCTATGGTCTTTCATGGGTTTTTTGGTCTTTCTTTTCTTTTTTTTTTTTTATATTGAGTCATCCAGTCTGGAAGCTTGCAAAGTAGATTTGGACTATTTAACTGAACATACAGAAAAGCAATATGTGTATAAACCCACAGGGTCCGCACAATGATTATCATTTTCTGTCACATAGCCAGACTAAACGGCATAGCCTCCAGGAGGTGGCCCAGGCAGGAGAGCTATGCTCACATTGGGTGATTAGGTTCCCTTATAAAAAGGCATGACTGAGGAAGCTCACCCTTTTTATGGTCCTTCTGTCTCTTCTGCCATGTGAGAGCAGCGTTCACCCCTTTGGAAACTGCAAGATGTCACATTAGGGTCAGAGAGAAGCCTTCACCAGACTCCTAACCCAACAGCACCTTGATGCCAGACTTTCCAGCCTCCAAAGCTATAAGAAATAAATTTTTGTTGTTTATAAATTGCCAAGTCTATAATGTATTCTTATAGCAGCACAAACTAACACAATTTTCAGTTTTCATGTACTATACTATCATTTTAAAAATTCATACTTTTCATTCAAGTGAAGTATACAATCTAAGCAAATCCAAGTGTCATGCACAGCTATAATTTGACTGTGGTGGTGGATGAGAATAATGAAAATCAAGAACTGTGGTACCTAAGCCCCAAGTGGGGTGGAGAGAACCAGGACAGTGATTAGAAAGTCCCCAGTTAGGGTGGTAATTAGACCTCAGGGAGACCCTAGACACTGAGATCAAATGGAGAGTACAAAGTGAAACAAAACTCTAGCTTTACTATAATAGAAGCTTGATAATAATGACACATTTATCTTATTAAATGGTTTTTATGGAGAAACCTATGGCATGTTGCACTTGTTTTTGTTTTACTGAATACAGACACTGGAATGTTTTTCTTACTAGCTATTAAACTCAGGGCCTCTCACAGGCTTGGCCAGTGCCTACACTGAACTACATCCCCAGCCCAGTCACTAGGCTTTAGAAGATATAATCACAGAAAGAATCAATAGGGTCTTGCCAAAGAATTGAATTACTCATTTTTAGAATACCTGATGAAACAGAAAATGCTAATCATTGTATGGACCCTGTGGGTTTATACGCATATTGCTTTTCTGTATGTTCAATTAAATAGTCCAAATCTACTTTGCAAGCTTCCAGATTGGATGACTCAATGTAAAAAAAAAAAGAAAAGAAAGACCATAGACCTTATGCATAAACCCAGATGGGAACATGTCAACCATTGTCAAACATGTTTTAAGGTTCTCTCACTTTCCTTGCTGTGTGCTAATGCATTATATTTTTCAACTTTGTAAATCAGTTACTTTTTTGCTGCTCAGCTATTTACCTGACATTGCTCATCTCAAGAAGGAACTTAAAATACAGCAACTGATGCCTGAACAGGCCTTTTTCACTAGTTTCTCTGATCTTCTGACTAGAGACTAAATGGCATCATTCTCCAACACAAGCAAGAGTGGTAAGGGCCATCATACCCCCTGGCACATCTGCTTCCTCAAAGAAAGTGTTTCCATTGCTTCCTGCCAAACTCAAGCCAAAAGAAAACTTGATAGAGGAAGTAAAAAGGGAGGGGAAGGAAAGGGAGGAAAGGGATGAATAAAGGAGTTAAGATATGCTATGTACATGCACCAACTCTACACAAGGAATGTAAGCATGATATACTGGGTCTCAGTTACTCTTCTTTCACTGCTGGGACAAATACCTGATGCCCAAAATGAAGGAAGAAAAGGCTTATTTAGCTCACAGTTACTGGAGATTTCAGTTCATACTGAGCTGGCTCCAAGGCAGAGTGGCACATGGCAGAGAGAAATCTTTCATAGCAGTGGCAAGCAGCAGAGAGCAAAGCAAGTGGCAGCAGCTCAGGTGGCTAGCTAGTCTCTCCTTACACTGTAATGCAAATTATCTGCCCCAGGGCAGGTGCAGTATCCACATCAACAATAATCAATCACAAACTCCAGAAGCTGCCCCAGGACTGCATGAGGCTTTGTGGGGACAACTAGACACAAACTATAATACACTGCAAAAAGGTACAAAGAGAAAAAAAGGAAATGGTTCAAGAACGGCTCGGGGTGGAGGGAGAGGGAAAGAAGAAAAAGGGGATGAAAAGGGAAGCAAGATGTATTATGTACATGTACCAGTTCCCTATAGGGAACGTCAACAATGTGTACCACAAGCATGTAACACACACACAAAAAGAAAGAAAGAAAGAAAGAAAGAAAGAAAGAAAGAAAGAAAGAAAGAAA